>PVKC010010151.1:0-26025 GCA_004027635.1 Crocidura indochinensis
TTAAGGTTAAGTTATGGGCTTTTGACACACCACTCTTCCCAGGACAAGTTTTCATATTTTAGTAGTTTATACTCATTCCATATCACATCCTAGCAAGGTTGAACTCTATCATTTGAGTCCAGCTGCTGCTTCTTTTTCCATAGTGGGCCTCCTTTCTTGGATATTATGATTGTAATAGAACCAGAGAATACTCAAACTATGCACAATCCCATCACAATGAACTAAACACTTTAAATATCTACATGTAATTATAATATGTAATTACCAGACAAAGATTCTTGGTTTCTTTGGATTAATTGCATTATTGCTAGCATTTTTTTATTATAGTTACTTTTGGAAATGGGAACATTTAAAATATTCAATTTGATCTGCATTACATCTGTTAATTAAGTTAATTTTCAGTAAATTAAATATATAATATTAAATATATATTACATTTTACATTTTCACACAAATTTAGGAAAAATTATTACCTCTCCTTTCAAATTAACCTCATTTTATTACTTTAATCTATAGTATTCTTGTTACTAAAACAACTAGTTTATCTGTTACCAGAGAACACAGAGATAAGGGGAGATAACCCCTGACATCAAAGAAAATATGGGAGGGTCCAGTTCCTGTTTACAAGTGGTAATTATCTTTCAAGACCCACAAGGTGGCCTTGAGGTTAGGCCTATGGTCAGTTATCTTCTATATCATGGAATTAACCTTATCTCCTGACCCTTGGGAGAGTCAGGGAAATTGGGCTGGGATGAGGCATTGCTGTTTTAGTTCTTGAAAAAAAGAAATTGAACGAAGTTTCTACCAAAATAACCAGATTCTTTGTCTCCTGGATAAATTAATTCATGATCAGACTTAATTGCAATCTGAGACATGCAACTCAAAATGACGATAGTGGAAAAAAGATGCAGGCGTGACACCTGCTTTTTTTTTTTTCTTTAACAATGTAGATAATAGTAGCACAAGATCTAGGTAATAAAAAGGCAGATATATATTTTGACTTAAAAATAGTAAAGGTACTTCCAGAAGCCCTGGCAGTTGAAACCAGGCCTCAAACAGTCACAATGTTTGCACTTGGACAGCTCCAGAAACTCACTCTGTTCTTAAAGGAGTTGTAAATCAAGCCATGAAAGTATGGGTACACCAGTCATGCAGCTGACAAAACAGGAAAAGAGGGTGGGCCAACTCCCTGTCCTGACAAAGGCATGCCTGCTGCATCCATCACCCACAATTGCTGCTTTGCCAATGTTCCTGCTTAACCACTCATCTATGGCTCCCTCAGACAGAAATCTAACCAAAATTCTAGGTATGCTGCTATTTGGGCTGAAATAATCAGGAAAAATTTTTTGGGAATAAATGCAGGCATTCTATGCCCCATTTATACATATGAATATGCATATGCCCCACTCTATGCACCCCAAGCCCACCAACTTCTAGTACATCTGGACACCCTGGCAGCCAAAAACTTGCCCCACAAATGCCACAGTATCATCAATAGTGCTTAGAATTTTTGGACTGTGCAGCCATCAACATTCCATTTTTGTTTGATAGTCATTCTGATGGGAACACACCAATTTAGACTCCAATGTGTATCTGAAGCTACCTAATGTTCAGAAACAAATAAAGTAATACATTGATCAACTATACTCAAGAGTATACTAAAGCTTATGACAATGATTTAATGATTTCATTGTAAATTTTTTTGTTTCTTTTTTCTTCTGTTTTTCTTTTTCTTTATTTTAATAATCTTACACTTACCTAGAAACAAATGTATTATGTTATGTATGTGATAATGTTCTTTAAATTAAGTAAATTAAAAAATATTACACGAAAAAGAGTAAATAATTGAGACAGAGGGACAGGTGCTTTCAAGGCTTAAGAAACTTTTAAGGACTTAAAGAAATGACCAATTTAGGAAAGGAATGTGCATAAATGGTTGGATATGATTATTTGCAGTAGTGTTTAAGTGCTTTGGTATAATGACTAATGTTGGCTCACACATCCCATGAATCATTTGCACCTAATCATGTGGTTAGAGGGTGAATAAGTTAATATGTATTAAAAGGAAGAAAAGGGAAATTGGTCAAACAGTTCCAGCCACTGAACATTATCCAGTAGCTGTCTGGAACTGTTTTTTCAATGAAAAAATTGCTCTTTATCAAGAATTTGATAACTACAGTATTGGTTGTATTGATGTCTTAAGGTCCTTTAGGTTTCTCTTAGTCATGAGATAGTCTTTATTTATACCATTTTCCTCAATATTTCTTCTATAGCATATTCACACACTTTTAATGAATTAACTTGAAATTTATAAAATAATTTTATGTTCAAAGAGATAGTCTTGTTTTTACTATTTAAGGCGACTTGAAGTATCAAGATTTTTAATTTCTTATCGTCTAAAATTAAGAGAACAAAAGGTCAAAAAAGCTAGTTATTTTAATTTATTGTAGTTTTGTTTTTGGTCCACACCTGGAGATGCACAGACATTACTCTTGGCTTTGCAATCAAAAGTTACTTCTAGTGATACTCAGGAGTCCATATGGAATGCTATGGTTAGAACCTGAGCTGGTTACATGCAAAGCAAAATAGTACCCACTGTACTATCTCTCCAGTCCAGAAAATTTACTTCTTTTAAATCTCCTACAAAAATGTTACCATATTTATCTACATAACAAATGATGTCTTCAAAAGGAAGCTTTTATTTATGGGAAGAGATATGGAACAATGATGAAAGAAAGCAGACACACAGGTGGAGGGTATGATATTGGACTAGCTCATACATGAAATCCTACTAATAACAGTATAAGTTTGTAAGCCCTGGTGCCTGTAATAAAATAAATAAATATACTTCACATATGTAATCTAATGATTTCTCTCCAACTATGCCTAAAACAAAAAAATTATTAACTTTCAAAAAATATTTTCACATACATGCTTACTGTACTGATAATTACATAGACAGATTTAGAAAAAAAACAGGGAACCAAAATACACGAACATATAAAGAAATTGTGGTATGCTGGCTTTTTATTATCTAATACAATGTGTTCAAATATATTCTCCCATTCTGTAGGATACCTATGTATTTTAGGAATTTTATCATGTAAAAACCTTTTAATATGATGCAGTCCCATTTTTTGTTATTATTATTTTTACCAAAGGAGTCAAACCAGTGAAGACACTCAAGTCTATATCCTGAAGATTTTTACTATTTTTTTCAATATACTTTGTAGATTTTGATTAATTTTTGTAAAAGTTGTGAGATAGTTCCAGTTTTTTTTGCATATGTTTATACAATTTTCTAATAACATTTGCTGAAGAAATTTTTCTTGTTACACTTTATGCAGCCATCTCCGTTGTCACTGACAATTATTCATATATGTAAGGGTTTTTTGGGAAACCCGTTCTAATGCATTGAACTAATGTCTATTTTTAGTTAAGTACCACACATCTTTATTACCAGGATTTTAGGATACAATTTAGAGGCAAGAAAAGTATTTCTTTAAATATTTGATGAGAAATAAATGGATAAAGAAGTTGTAGTATAGATGTACAATGGTAAACTTTGCAGATGCTAATAAAAATTGAGTCGACATTCATTTCAACTTGGCTAGAACTGAAAAGACTGTGTTAAATGAAGCAAATCAGAGGAGAAACACAGATACATGACAATATCACTAATCTCTAGTTGATAGGAAGAAAAAAACACAAAAAATAAAAATGAATAATAAAAACTCTTGGTACTGGATAACAATAGTGAGTTACAAGCATAGAAGTAGGTTGCAGAGGAAATAAAGAGATGTCTAGAAATATCCCAAAGCTGTTGTTAGGGATTATTGGGGTGTGGAAACTGTACATCAAGATGATAAATGTTAACATCATTGTAGACATACTACCTTATATGCAGTATTCATAAAAATAAAAAATAAATGTGTCATATGCACCTTGTGGGATATAAATCAGTTTATAACAAGAGATAAAAATCTTAAATTTGCTCTAATTTATACAGAATTGGAGGGTGTTGTGCTGAATAAAACAAATCAGATGGCAAAAGACAAATAACTAGATGATCTCAGTTGTTGTGTATGGAAAATAAAGGAACAAGATTAGAAAATAGGTAGTGGGCAATGAAAGCAAAATCAGAAAACTGAGGCTGACCAGTTTGGCCAGATATAGGTGATGCTGTGCACAGAGAAGTGACAAAAACATTGATGGAGAGATACTGACATGGGTAGCAAATGTAAGGTAATAACATTTTAGTTTTAATACATTAATACTAATACTATTTTACATCATGATAGCTCAATAAAACATATTCCCAATTATATTCTTTACATGAAAATAGTGAATTATTCTTGCGTCTCTCACAACTACAATTCTGAGTGGTACTTATTAAATTAAAGAGAACCACTTATATAAAAAAAGTTTCAAGGATTGGCTTACTTCCTTTTATGCACTGACATCCTGAATTTCTTAGACTTAAAGACATTTGACATATGATTACAAATGACCTTTTTTTTCCCTTTAAAAAGTATGTGTCTCTTTTGTCCTACTACCTTACTGTGAATCAATTTGTCAAATTATTTCCTAAGATCAAGTTTTGATAGGAAGAATAAGAAGAGTTTGATGACACCCTTGTCAAGCAATGCAGACTTTGAATGATGATGATGCTCTTTTTTTTTTTTTAAATAATTCTGGCTGCAGAGTTAGTAAATAGCAGGTATTACTGCTTTGAGATGTGTCATCTTTGTAAGACTGCTAAATTCTATGAAACTAGGTATTTTAGTTTATAAAATTAAGTCTTTAAGAAGACTGTATTCAGTGGTATATGTTGTAGTAGTAGGCACTTAATAGGCACTGAATGAAAGTGAGTTGAAAGATAGTGGAAAAAATAAAAATTAAAACTGGAGTTTCAATGATGTTTACAGTCATTTATTTAGTTTTGTCTACTCAGTCACAAATTCCAAACTGCAAGTTTACAACAATAACTGGAATCCTATACTCATTAACAACATCTGGCAATTCATTTTAGGGATGTACTTTAGGTGTGAAAAATAGAGTTCTGGCTTCAAATGAAAACCTAATTGAATAGGTTTAGATTAGCTGCTGGAGCAAAGCATTCTAAACAAATTCATTGATGTTTTAGATTCATTATTTTCATTGACAATTAATTTTTAGTGGAGACTCTGAGCTAACACATTTTCATAGAGCAAAACAAATCAATTTCAAAATGATCAAGTAGACAACAAAAGGCAGCTGGATTTGCTGCCGTTAAAGGTTTTGCTTTTATTAGACCTAAGAGAAATATCATGACCTATCAATAAACTTAAAATTACACAAATTAGACCTAAATTCCATACTAATTGTATTAAATAATCACAATTAATAGCCTTGCTATTAAAACTAAACTCAGCCATTAATAACTATATTTTATATTTTAATAGTCTTTAAAATAGTACTTTCAGGGGCTGGAGTAATAGCACAGTGGTAAGGCATTTGCCTTGCACATTGCCGATCTGAGGAAGACCCAGGTTCAAAACCCATATGGTCCCTGAACCTGCCAGGAGAGACTTCTGAATACAGAGCCAGGAGTAACCTCTTAGTTCCACTGGGTGTGGTCCCAAAGCCAAAAAATTAAAATAAAATAGTACTTTCCAAAGCACTTTAAGTATATTGAACTTGAGACCAACAATATATTTATAGAGCAGAAACACTATCTCTGATGTACTATAAGGAAATCGAGGATTTCCTTGAGTAAAGTAACTTTAGCTTAATTAGAGTATCCATAGCTGATCATTTTTCTCAGTTTCTAACACTGCCATCTGCATTGTGGATATTTAGATTTATATTGCAGTATTGTAATATATTGCCTTATGATTCAGTGTAATTTCCATGGAACTTATTATACATGTTACATTACTTGCATATATGAGTATTACTCCCAATCTGATAAGCAATTACTTATTAGTTGATTTTGCCTATAGATGGCTTGGCCTACCTCCACATTTTGCACAAAGGTGCTACTGAGTGTCCAGTGACTTGCTTAATTCATCAATGCTACACCCACCAGTAGCCATTTGGTGGGACCATGAAGTGATATGTATAAAACTCAGGACCTAATTCATGAATGCATGCAAAGGCATTTGAACTATCTCCCAGGACCCTAAATTATTTTTAATGGAGAAAGGAACCTATTTTAACTTTGAAACTATAATATAGTCTCCCATAAAATGAAAATTAGATCTTATGTCATTGAACTTTCCTAGTGGACTTAATAAGTGTGATGAAAACAGAAATAGAAGTTGCCGTAATTTTGGTATTCATTTTTTTATGTGCTCGATACAAAGTTATAAGAAATGGTGAAAGTAGTTGATGTGGTAGAATTTTCTACTAAAAATATGTTGGACATGGTTTTCACAGACTAATAATGGCATTTTTTATTTATTAGCCTCAACATAGAAGAAGATAAAATAAATACAAATGTAGGTGAACAGGTAAGTAATTAAATAATAGGGGAAAAGCAAATACAGACCAAACATGAGAAATACCATTTACAGTCCTCTGAGTCCCCAGGAGAGATTATTTAGTGCAGAACCAGCAGTAAGTTATAAACACATCTGGGTGTAATAAAAAATAAATATGATAATGCAAATACATTTTATAAGCTACTTGGGAGCTTGGTTTTATAATATGAGGCCAAGACATCGTACCTGCTGCTCTACCATCTCAGGTGAGGGTTGCCTCCAGCTGATATCATAAGGCCTATCTGGAAGAGGAGGAAAAAATATTCTTCCAGTCAGCTCCCAGCAACCTCCACACCAGATCTACACCATATAAATAATATCCCATGACAAAATGACAAAGTCCAAAGCTAGAAATATAACACTGAAACCAGCAAGATAAAAATAAAGCATGTAAGTACAAAGAAAAGTCCATAAGGTGCATAGTTTTCTATCAAGTGAAATTCCATGACCCAGAAAAAAAAATAGAAAAACACAGTGCAGGGGCCAGAGCAATAGGACAGGGGATAGGGAGTTTACTTTGCATGCAGCTGACTCTGAACTAACCTGGGTTCAATCCCCGGTATCTGATATGGTCTCCCTAGCATACCAGGAGAGATTTCTGAGTACGGGGTCTGGAGTAAACACTGATAGCTACTGGGTGCAGCCCCGAAATTCAACCCTCTCAGAAAAAAGAAAAACAGTGTACAAAAACTTAGAGAAATCAAAATCCTTCCAAGAATACACTATCTAGGTAGAGGATCATTTAGATTTAAAGGAAGTATACAGAGTTTCAAGGTTAGGCAATAACTTAAGGAATTCAAAGCTTTGAAATCAGTTTTGCAATAGCTGTTTAAAAGACCTTCTAAAGGAGAAAACAAGCTTACCAGCATATGGCATTGAGTATAGCACGTATTACTCACTAATGGTACACAGGGTTGACCTCTACTAGATTATGAAAGGTATGTTTACTCATAACAGGCTAATGGTTTTTATAATAATAAGGTTTTTTTTTATAAATTTTCAATACTGAGTTAAAAATCATCTAGCAATTTATTATCACAAACTATCTCTTATTGACTTATTTTATAATTCTATTAGCTATTTTTTTTGTTTGGTTTTGAATCACACCCAGCAGCACTCAGGGGTTACTCCTGGCTCTATGCTCAGAAATCGCTCCTGGCAGGTTCAGGGGACCAAATGGGATGTCAGGATTCGAACCATCGACCTTCAGCATGCAAGGCAAATGCCCTACCCCCGTGCTATCTCTCAGGCCCCTTCTTTAAGTCTTGTTGCAAAAAATAATTGAAAAAAATTGTCATATGCTTACCAAAGGGACACACTGAGAGTGATAGAGAACCTAAGGACATTGGTAGACAAGTGAGGATACTGGTAGGATTGGTGTTGGAACATTGTATGCCTGAAACAACTCTATTATGAACAATTTTGTATATCATGGTATCTTAATGAAATTTTACATATTTTAAATAATTATTTAAAAACAAAAGATAATATGAAGCTAGGGAATTGTTTACTCCTATTAATAACACAAAAGTCCCTTTTATTCAAGAGGAACTAAAATAAGAGGAATTTAAAACAAGCCAACATGCAAGGACAATGTCTTAAAAAGAATTTTACTTCTTGTTATGGCAAGCCCTGCTCTTTGCTTTTTGAGTTCAGTAACTGATATCTCCTAAGATAATATGGACATAACACAACACGTTATATTTGAGTATAAGTAAGAAAAAGTCTTTCCTTTCATGCTTGGTTTTGTGTTCCTATATAAAATTATATTTACCAATTCCCTTTCTTTACTGTTATGAAATTAATCTACATGATGTAAAGTGTTAAAAATTTCTAAAATTAAAGCAAAATGTTTCACAGGAAACAGAATTAGGAGTTACGTGTGCCCAAAGAAAAAACTTAATTCTAATCTATATCATTAAAAATCTGGACAATTTTGATAGGACTAACTTGAACATATAGTATATAAACATTATCACATTCAATTTCTTTATTCGAGAAAACTGCATTTTCCTATTACTCCCATCATATAAATACAGAAATTAAGAGACATAAGGATAAAATAATCTACCTAGTGCCTAACAAATGGTAGATAGCAAGGCATGGATGCAAAGTGATATTTGAGCCTTTGCACAATGTTTAGGATACTGATATTTTACATATTGTTTAGAGCAGGGGTCCTCAAACTTTTTAAACAAGGGTCCAGTTCACTGTCCCTCAGACTATTGGAGGGCCAGACTATAATAAAAACAAAAAATACGAACAAATTCCTATGCACACTGCATACATCTTATTTTGATGTGAAGAAACAAAACGGGAACAAATACAATATGTGGCCCGCGGGCCATAGTTTGAGGACCACTGGTAAGAGGATTATTAAATCTTCACACTAGTTAAAATTTATTAACATGTTTTAATTTTAATATTGTTCAAAATAGGAATAAAGGTAACCTACTATTTTATAAAGAGTATAAGGAAACTGATTAAAGCCTACATTTAATCAGCACCTCATATATAAACTTGTGGTGCAACTTGCAACATATACACACAAGCAAACACACACAAACAGAATCTAGTCTCACTTATATTCTCTCAACTTGTGTTTTATGTGAGTCTTCATTTAATATTCAATCTTTATTATTTTGACTTTTACCACAGCACGTATCTTTAGTTCAATTTCTAGACTAGCAGCAAAAAGTAAACACTGATAGCATCAAGGAAGAGAAGCTTCTTTTTGAATAAAAGCATTTTCTTTTTAATGAAAGAAAAAACTTCATTTTTTTCACTAAAGGTCATGTCAGGTCCCAGTTCTGCTAGTATTTCTAATCCCTTTGCTCTACTAGATGTGTATTTATCTAAAAATATCATGTATTAAAATAATTGAATATTGCTTGCCAAAATAAGAAGAGAGGATAATGTAAGTAGACAATTGGTGAGTGTGTTACACAGAAAACAAACTAACAACGTGATTTTGCACTAGTTGACTAAAATAGTGATAATATCCTAACTAATTGCATCAAAGGATATGTGATACATATTAGATTTCATATGTAATTCTTGGTAGGCTGTCTAAGCAAAATAATGTCTATCATTACATAGACTCTTGTTCAAATACTTTTGTACAGTTAATTTTGATAGAGTTTTAAGCAATATAAAGTAGGTTTGAGAAGGAGAAAATGAAAAGCAGACCACTTTTCACATTACTGAAGTTTAACATAGAAATCCTTAGACATAAAAACATTGGCAATGCATTTATTAAATGTCTTGAATAAGTATCTTTGGCACTGTTTTGATATTATGGTACATTACACTGGCGTATCACAACATTAGCATTTATTGTCAAAGCGACATTTTATTTTTGTTTTTTGTTTGTTTTTGGTTCTCAAGGGCTACTTCTGGTTCCACAGTCAGGCCGTGCTTAGGATAGCATATGAAATGATGACGATTCAACCAGGCTAGTTATATGCAAGACAAATACCCTGCTCGCTGTATTATCTCTCTGGCCATAAAGGTAAATTTTATTTTAGGGTAATTATTTCTAAGCAAACATAGCTACAATATAAATGGCATGTTCAGAGGGTGTGTTACAGTGATCAAAAAGAAACATGATGCCAGCTGAACCTATGTTCTCTTTTCATTCATGACCACACAGGCAACGACATCCTGCCTCTGAAGTAAAAGGCAATTTGGAAGTAAATTATTCTCATCAAGGAAAGTGAAGTTATAGATTTAACAAACAAAAACAATGGTGAAAAGAAAATTGTATATTATTATGCACAAAAATAATTAAGTATTGCCTATTTCCTAAAGATAATTTTTTCATATGGCAGCTCAATTCTATTTTTTTTATTATTATGAGAACAAAGATGCAAAGAAAGAAGATAAAGTAAAGTTAAAGTGGGAAGACAATCACCCATAAACAGAATTCTCAGAAGAAATCCCCTTGCTGATACCTTAATTTTAAACTTTCAGCCAAAAAATTTAAGAAAAATAAAAGAAAACACATGCACACTTTGTCCCTTAAGTCCCCAGATTATAGTACATTATAACATTTCTTAGCACAATGTCAAGGGTGTAAGGTCCCATTGCATTACAAGATTTGTGTGTTCCTATCTCTATAAGATAAAAACTTGTTTGTATGTGTAGTATTTTCCCATTTTAATGTGCTATGCACAAGAGGAACAATGCCACGTGGCATTTTTGGTGCATATGGCGGCTGCTAGAACAAGTTCAACAATTCCTGTAACTTGGTTCTAACATAAACTTTAAACTGAGAGACTCTTCTACCAGAATTCCTTGTTGAACAGATCACAAAGTGAAGACAAAAAGTGGGGAAAATTGTCACTGTATAAGAATGACATATAATATTTAGTAAGAGTTATAGCTGTCAAGGAAATACATATAAGACATTCAAAAGATATATACATGTTCCTTTTATGTCTTTTAAAAAGTTGGGGGCTATTAAATCCAGTGCACCACTTTGGTCTGTGATTTGGCCTGTAAAGCACCAATTTTTATCTAATCTATGTATAAAATTTCTTCCCGGAAAAGACATACTTAAAAATTTCAGACTTAGTACTGTGACTTAGTCATAGAACACGTGCCTTGCATGTGTGAGGCTCTGAGTTTGATACTTGACATGGCATAAAATATAAAACAAAAACTTATCAAAATTTCAACTTATATCGAAAAAAATCATAGGAAATGGAATGAACTAGTTTGAGTGTAGTCTTCAAACTGAATCCTTGTGCTGTATAACATTTCACTGCAACTTGAGAATTTTTGGTCCAGTTGATAAAAATCTGTGATTTGACTTTAGATAATTTTTACAAATATTAGAATCAGCTTTAGAAAATAATACAGCACTAAGTACTTTTCAAAGTACTCTAGACACTGAGCATGTTCTTAAACTTGCCTGCTGTTTCCTTTAACATGTAAAACTTTTGCATAATCACTTCAACTAACTATAAAAACTCATATTTTATAACATACAAGTATACTGAAATCTAGAAGAAAGCATAAGATAAATAAAATAATATTCAATATATATTTACAAATTTAACATAAAATTAAAAGTGCATCTAAAAATTTACTGTATGCATAAAGTCATACTTTTTATGACATTGCTCTTTATTTTATCTATGTGGCAACAGCTGTTACTTTATCTGTAATTTTGATTGCTGCTTAAGTTCACATAATAAGAAAATTGCAGACTTAGTTTTATTTTCTGATCAAATTGAAATAATATTTTTAAAGATTGAGAACCTGAATTAAATAAGAGAAGTGGAAATTATAGATCATGACAGAACAATAGAAACAGCAAAATAAATAAAACCCAAATTATTATGTAAACAAAGTCTATCATTCTTATCAAGGACATTGTATATTTCCAAAATATTTTTACTCTGAAGAAACCACCAATCTTTCTTTAATTCTGTTGCGCCTTCTAAGGCAAGTCCTTACTATCCTTTACTAATTATTATTATTATTTTTTTTAAAGTTGTTTAAACATCTCACGACTCTCACATAGTATATCAAAACTCATTCATAACTCAGGTTTCCCTTTTCTTTTCTAATTTGGCACTGTGGCTTATTTTGTCACATTAACATATAAATGTTTTCCCCTACTATATTCAAGTGGCAAGGTTCAGAATACACTACTATTGTTTGAAAATATTTTAAGATGAAAATATTTTAATTTCTAAAATATTTACCTTAAAATAGAGTCCCAGTCCCAAAAGGATTGAATTGCTATGGAACTCCTCCCTGGGTAGAGTATGAAACATCATCAAGGATGAGAAGTTGTTACATCACGCCTAACCAAATACATTTAAAACATGTCTCCATCTTTTTTCCTAAGGGTCCATTTAGTTTTTCTAAAAGCCATTCATTTTCCCATCTGTGCCATTCTTTGATTAAGATGGTCTAAGAATCACAAATTCTAAATACCTTCTTGATCAACATTTTCTTAAAAATCTTTCAGTAATTATGTGAATAAAAATATTTTTCCCTTGCTAATATATCTTGCATACTTTTATTTGGAGCCACGTAAGTTACAGAAAAAAGGATGATGGGGTAAAGAAATTTTTTCTTGAGAGGAAAATAAAAATCAGTAGCTCTGCGTATTTTCAGTATTAGAGTCATTTCTAGATGCTTACTACAGTTATGCTCAAATTGAAATGACTAAAGTAAACGGAAGAAAATCATATACTAAATTGGAGGCTAAGTGAACATGAAATGTAATAGAGAAAAAAATTTATTCTTTTACTTATAATTTATTTATCTCATGGAGCCACGCTTGGCAGTGCTCAGGGTTTACTCCTTGCTCTGTGTTGAGGGATCATTCCTGAGTGAGTAAGGGGACCACCTGGATTAAAAACCACTTGGGTTACCTGATAGCCCCTGCTATACTATTCCTCCAGCCCCTAGGGAATGTAAAGCATTGTTTATAAACAAAAGGAGGTTGGAGAGAAAGTAAAGGCCTCATAAGGAACATACTTTGGAACCTACCCAATTTGATCCCTGACAACACATGTGCTCAGAGCAACACAGATGCAACCCTCCATGCTCCCTCCACTTTGTCCCAGTATCATCATTTATAACTTGAAGGCCCTTGAGCATTGTCAGGGTGACCTAGATATTCTTCAGCACCATAAAGACCTAACATCATTATATTTTCTGGCCCTTGAATAGAACTGTTGAAGAGCCCCAGAACTCGAGCTACACAAGAACTTAACTCCAAACAAAACAAATGTACAAATAAGTAAACACTACATACCCTATCTCTAAGAATTTCTTCATTAAGGCTGGGATTAAGATATATACAAATTCAAAATGCATAGACTAGCATATCAAGGTTAGGATTTACCAGCTAACAACTGTCAATTAAAATTTGGACTGACCTTGGGGCCAGAGCAGTGGCGCAAACAGTAAGGAATCTGCCTTGCCTGCGCTAGCCTAGGATGGACTGTGATTTGATCCCCTGGCATCCCATATGGTCCCCCAAGCCAGGAGTGATTTCTGAGCACAGAGTAGTGAGTAACCCCTGAGCATCACCAGGTATGGCCAAAAAAATTTTGGACTGATCTTGTCAATATGTATTTATATTTTCATTGTACTTTTTCACATATCGTATATTATATAATGCACAAATAATTTATGCACCTTTTGAGGATTCCCATCTCACAAATATTATATGAAAAATATTTATTGTATCATCGATTTTTATCATAAATATTTTATCAACTATTTTATCATAATTTATTATTCAGAAATCATCATGAGTACCAAGGAAGGAGTCATTCACAGAGCTGTTCTTTCTTATTGTTTGTTTCCTGGGTTTTTATGATTATGCTTCCTTTGAAAACATTTTCTGGCAATGACCACAATTCTTGATTTGTTCTAAAATGAGCTTTCTTATTTTGCGCTTCAAGGTCAGAGGAGTAAAAGACTTGAACATCATCAACACAGAAGCTTATTTCACACATGACACCATCCCTGTGCTTAGGGCAGTTACCTGAAGAGGCTTTCAATCTTCTGTTGCAAAATACAAAAGAAATACATGAAAAAGAAATAGGACAAAAACCCTCTCAGATGTATCTTCTTCACAGGAGGTCCTATCCAAAGCTGAACTATATTCTTCCAAAACACTCAGAAACAAGCTTGACCAGGAGCGTATAAAGACACTAGTGTTATTGATGTCAATCTTGCTAATTTCATAACAGTATCTAGTGCATTTCATATTGCAAGTGGAAAAAGCACACATAAGAGAATCATATTTTCTCCTCCCAGCAGAGCAAGTGGTAATAACAAGAAACAGTGTGCTTGTTTTGAAGGGAATGAAGCAGCATGGTGTTCAAGGAGATTTCAGTGTATTAGAAGAAAGGCAAATTATTATGATGATTTCAACAAGATGTTCTCCAACATTCTCTTGTAAATGTATTTTCCTTGAATTTCTGGGTTTATACCTGAGACTATAAAAACTAGAAAGTTTTATACTCCCTCTTTATCTGACCAGATGGGCTCATGTCATACACTTCAGACCTTAATTAAAACCATTTCTAGCCCATCTTATCTATGTTACCATTTGCTTTCAGCTATTTTAGGTTATGAATAGTAATTCCTTGTGATATTAACTAATTACATATGTATCATTTTTCCCAATAACCAAACTCTTTAACAGAAGAAAGTATCTGTATAAGACATATGTTATCATATATATATATATATATATATGAAATATCTTTATTTATTTGGGATTATCTGGGCTACTCCAGCAATGTTCAGGTGTCACCAGATCACTGAAACTTGTGATCTCAAGGCACATTCCAGGGTCAAACACATAAAAAGAATGCGATTAACTACTGTACTATGTCTTCAGTCCTTATAATAAAATCTTGACTTGAATAATAACATTGTACATAATATTTTTGAGTCAATAGTTGTGGATTTACATATGATATTTATATACTGTGCTCCAGCATGATTCTATTATTACAAATGTGTTTTTGATTCAATAGTTGTGAATTTGCATATGATATTTCTATACTGTGCTCCAGCATGATTCTATTATTGCAAATGTGTTCAAATTAGTACAATCCCTACTTAATATTTTTGTGCCTGAAATATTTTTTTTTTGGTCTTTTTGGGTCACACCCGGCAGTGCTCAGGGGTTACTCCTGGCTCCATGCTCAGAAATTGCTCCTGGCAGGCACGGGGGACCATATGGGGCACCGGGATTCGAACTGATGACCTTTTGCATGAAAGGCAAATGTCTTACCTCCATGCTATCTCCCGGGCCCCCTGAAATATTTTCTAATGAACGTCCCTCTACCATAACTTCTAGTAGTTACTATTATGACTACTGCTACTATAATTACTGTAGTCATTAGACTATTACCATCAAAAAGACCATTACTGCTATTACTGATAGGACTCATTTTTATCAGTTTTCAGCCTTATCTATGGTCTCAAATGGGATAAGTTATTGAAAGAGCAGTTTTTACCAGTTGCTGCAAACTTACCTAAGTTGTTGATAAGCTAAAGTACCGATCTCCTTCACCTTCCATTGATCACAGTTGCTTATCATATACTTTTTCCCATTAACATATTTAATAGCTTTGACAGGAAAACAGTAATTCATATCTTTTTTCCTTCATACATATATCTCATCACTGATGTTTGTTCATGTCTCTCTCTCAAAACCACTGTAATGAAAAAAGGGATTATTTTTTATTTCTATCCACTTTGTCTGGAGAGTTAAAATATTCAATGTCTTTTGCTGATTCTCAAATAGTTATAATCTTGAATAAATAAAATATAAAAAGCTGTATGAGGTAATTAAAGACAGAAAAACTGTTCAAAATAATGAAGTATATAAAAATAATAATAAAGTATACACTATCAAGAACAGGTAACTATTTGGTTTGTTGCAGTAGATGGATGAGAGGAGAGTTCTGGCTTGAAAGGGAAGAAGTGAATTGATGCTTCTCATCTGTGAAACACAGGGTAACAAAGCAAATGAATAGACAGAGTCAAAAATCATGACTTTTGTTGTTTTTAGAATAAAAACTGATTATCAAGCAGTGTGGGTGGGAGATGAAGGCCAATCTGGAGGCGATATTGAGAGAGTGGTGGAGAGTTGTGGGATCTTGGGTGATAGTGATGTATTAAATCTATCATAGCCATCTTTCCTATACTATAATAAATAAATATGTAATAAACAAAGAAGTAAAAGTGACAGCCATGGCACAGCAGTAGGGCGTTTGCCTTGCATGCAGCTGACCTAGGACAGACTGTGTTTCTATTCCCCAGAATCCCATATGGTTCCCCAAGCCAGGAGCAATTTCTGAGCTCATAGCTAGGACTAATGCCTAAGCATTTCCGGTGTGGTCCAAAAACCAAAAACCGAAAAAAAAAATGTTAGTATTACAGTATATCTTATTTTTCATATTTTTGAGAATATTATTTTTAATTTTTAAAGGTTTATTTATTGATTGGTATGGGTCACACCTGGTGGTGCTCAGAGGATGCAAGGCAAATAAATGCCTTACCACTGTGCTATCTCTTTGGTCCCAACATATTTTGATGTATAATTTACATACTTAAAAATTCATCTTTTGTAATAATATACAGTTTATTTTGTTTGCTTGTTTAGGGTTACACTAAGTGATTCTTAACTTACTCCTGGCTCTGTATGTTGGCTTGGTCTTGAAATACACTCGGGATGCCACAGATTGAATTAACAGTGGTTCAAATGAGCAAAGCAAGCACTTTATCCATTACACTATCTCTCCAGGCTTCAAGGGCTCTTATTTTTGGCAAGTACAAAGAGGTACAACAACCAAATAATAGTGCTGTATAACATTTTAACTTCTATTAAAATTTCTTCCCCTTTCCCTTTCTAATGCTTCATCACTATTGATCTTCAATTTTCAATTTGATTTCAAATTCCAATTCAATTTTCAGAATGTCATATAAATGAAATCAAACAATATGCAGACTTTCAAATTCAGCTTATTTACTCAACAAAAAATGGGCTAAGTTCAATTTTTTACTAGTGTGATTAAAGCTATTATAGACATTTGTGCAAGGGCATCTTAATGAAGACATGTTTACAATGTTTACATTTTTCTGGGGTAATAACTAGAAACTTGGGGCTGGGCGGTGGCGCTGGAGCTAAGGTGCCTGCGCTAACCTAGTACGGACCACGGTTCGATCCCCCGGTTCCCCATATGGTCCCCCGTGCCTGCCAGGAGCGACTTCTGAGCACATAGCCAGGAGTAACCCCTGAGCGTCACTGGGTGTGGTCCAAAAACCAAATAAAATAAAATAAAATAAAATAATAACTAGAAACTAAATTGATGAGTAATAGAGTGACTGCATGTTGATCTCTATATGAAACCATTTATTTTTCTCTGAAAATCTACCCTAAATGTTATTTTCTTCAACTGCTAACATCCTACTTTTATATATAATTATTGGCAAAGCTAAGGTCCTACAGATGGCGTATGACAGTTTTAAAAGAAAAGGGTGAACATATTTGATTGGAAGGAAAAAACACAATCCATACACAAAAAGTTTTCTACTAGGTATTATTTAACCAGCCTTACATACCAAACATTAAATATAAAAATAAGGTTGAAAACAATGTGGGACAATGTCACATGCCTGTTCCCATTTGAAAACACTTTTCTCTATCCTTGCATAAATGCTGAGTATTGCTTCTATCACATTCAAATACTTCCTACTAATATATACCACTCTGACTCTGGATTAATTCAATCTGATTGAAAGTGTAATTCTAAAAAAAAATTGATGTGTACCAAGAAAAAAGCAATCATGCCTCTCTATTTTATTTTAGCAATGAAATGGAGGTTCTTTAAGGGAGGAAAAAAGAGCAAGGAAGAAAACTTGTTCAGAATACATTAGTTTTGTCTTCTGACACATTTCCTGTACTCAGCTGGAACTGGAAAAACATGTGCTAAGATGCAATTTGGAAAAGTGCTGGTGTTTGTGGGTGTTTCAGCACTGACTGGAACCAGGAAGTAGCAAATGTGAATGAATTCCCCTTGAGCATTTCAAGAAAGTTTTACAGTATTATTTTCACCAACTATTATTACTATTCAACTCTAAAGTCCCAGTCTCTTGAGATACAGGATGGGTCTACTTACATTAAATCAAAGATTAATGAAGTTTTGGTGAAAAAGGGAGAATGCTTTTCTGCTTTTGGATGTTGACATTAACACAAATTCTTACGATATTTATAAAGCTACTGTCTTCAGGGAGGAAAAATTTAAGGGACAGATAAATCCTGTCTTTGGATTTTTTGGAGCTCTGATTCATTTATTGATCTTTTGTAGAAAAAAATGAGCTCCTGTACATATGTTATTTTTTAAGTTGGCCAGGACTATGTAGAGATTAGATAACTCAGTGATCATAGCATTTTTCAAAATAAGTTCTCGTATAGTAATATTATTATTTTTGATAATAAATCTTATTATATACTGATTAAGAGTCATATACTAGTCATCACACAAAACTTATTATTCATGTTTTCTGAAGCCAACTCTGTGCAAGTGATTTGCAATGAGTTGTCTTACAAGAAATCGGAGTAGTATTTCACAGATTTGGTATGCATTAATTCCATCTTCATGCTATGTAAGATATACAAGAAGTTACAAAGAATTTAATAATCATGGAAGAGTTGTAATAGACCTGGTGAGAAAAAGGGATAAACAGAGAAATGAAGCCATTTAGAGTCTGCCAGAAAGCAGTGAATTTCAAAAACAATGCTGTTTCATTAAAAATTTATTTATTCAAGTTTATTGTACTTTGAAATGAATTTGCATTTTATAAAGAGCAGGGTATTTTTTCACAATGCTTTGTCACAAAACATCACCCCAGAAAGCTGGCATGTACTGATGACATGCCTGAATACTACATCCTGTTCCAAAATTACTGATGATAGCATCTTACCTTTGTAAAGTAAAATGTCTCTTATCAAAGTCTCCTTAAATATACCTTGCACTCCAAGTTCATTTAATCTGACTACAACAAATTTTAAATCTTATCAAAAATTGCATGTAATACATTTATTAAAAATGCACATCAGAAAGATAAAAACTAATATTTTTTTGCTTCTAAAACTACCTTAAATGTTAAATGATCTGTTATAAAACTATCTTGACTTAAATACTTGAATTTCCAATTTTCTGATAAGGAAGTATTCTTAGAAAAGCACATGTATTTTTTACAATATCTTCAATTGGTTAAAGTCATACCATGTTAGACTATTAAGAGAATTTAAATATTATTTCATTCAGTTGTCTCAACTATAATACATGAACCCAATGATTTCTTTTGTAAATAAACTTTTATTGGAACCCAGACACATATTTACTCAAGTATATCTCTGCCCACCATATACTATGGTGACAGAGTTGAGTAGTTTCGCAATTACCATATAGTCAACAGTTAAAAACACTCCCTAAGAGACAGAGACAGAGAAGTAAAATGTCTGCCCCAGAGGCAGGAAGGAGATTGGGAGGAAGAGAAAATGGGGACAATAGTGGCAGGAAATGTAACTGGTTAAGGGTAATATACATTGTATAACTAAAACTCAATCTTGGATGTCATGATAGAATTTTTAAAAAGTAATTTAAAAATAACACTTTCTAGCTCTCTAGGTAAAGTTTGACCAAGTTTGTGATCTAATCAATATGTATAATTTATGTTTTAAAAATATAAAACATCTAATATTTTGGTTACTATGAGTATTTTGTTACCAAGAGAATTAATAATCATATTACAACTTAATAAAAATGTAAGATCCCTTGAGAGTGAGAGAGAAGCAATATGCCTGCCCTAGAGCAAGGTATGGATTAGAGGAAAATGGGAGACATTGGTAGTGGGAAGGGTACATAGATGAAAAGTAGTGTACATGACTGAAACCTAACAATGAACAATTTTGTAACCATGGTGCTTAAATAAAGCAAAATTGGAAAATGAAGTATGACCCTATTTCTGCTTAATCTAAAAATAAAATATCTAAAATATTCATAATCATTTGCTTTACATTAATATATATGGGTAAATTATGTTCATATTTTCTTTTGTATAAGAACAACATTAAATACCTAGATTATAAAATGAAATAAGAATACTGACTCTGATTTTCTTAGAAAACCCAATATGAAAATATTCAGGGAACCTATACTTACTCAGTATGTAATGAATTTAAAAGTAAATTATAGTCATTGATTTTTTATCACAAAAATGTCAAGTTCTCCAGAAGGAGCTAGACACAGATAGTGAAGAAATAAAATAAAATGTTATAGTAAAAAAGAGATAAAATTAATTTGAGCATACTAGTCTTTTATAATTTTATCTTACAAATGTGAAAAGAGAACTAAGCATATGGAAGAACAAGAGTAATGTTCCCTTATTAATTTTTAATTTGATTGATTTCTCAGGAGTCTAGAACCAAGCATTCCTTAAAGAGAGAACTAGAAAAATCATTCATCTCCAAGAGGCTGGAGGTAGTACAGGAGTTAATATACATGGCCTTATTTTTTGAGGAATGTCCTTTTTTTTCTTCAAAAAACATAAAAAGATAGTAGGGCAATAATAACTGAATACAATAGAGACAAGAACCAGGAGGATGAATCCATAGTAGGAAACTTGTTCCAAACCGTATGGAAAATCAATAAGAGAGAATGGACCACTACAACAATGATAGTTGGAAATGACCATTCTGGACAAGAACTGTGTGTTGAAAGGAGATTCAGTGATATGTATGATACTCCTTCAGAAATAATATTGCAAATCATGGTGTCTAAAAAGAAGGGGGGGAGCACAGTGGAAGGGCCTTTGCCTTGCACATGGCCAATCTAACTTCAATTACCTGGTATCCCATATGGTCCCTCGAGCACAGCCAGAAATGAGCCCTAGTGCAAAGTCAGGAGCACTGCCAGATATACCCCCCAAAAAAGGGGGGAGAGAACAGAGAGAGGGGGAAGAAAATGTCTACCACAGAACCAGACAGGGGGCATGGACAGACTGGGGACATTAGTGGAGATAAATGTGAAATGATGAGAGATGTTGTACATTAGACTGAAACTCAACGTGAACAACTTTGCAACTCTATCTCATGGTGATTCAATTTAAAAAATATTTAAAAAATAAAATTTAAATTAAAAAAAATGATGGGCCAGAGAGATAGCACAATAGAAGGGTATTTGCCTTGCACGGAGCAAAGCCAGAACAGACGGTGGTTTGATTCCTGGAATTCCATATGGTCACCCGAACCTGCCAGGGGTGATTTCTGAGCACAGAGCCAGGAGTAACCCCTGGTTACACACACTGCCGGGTGTGACCCCCCTCAGAAAAAGGAATGTCTTGTTGTTGATGTAGTTCAATTTTAAGTAACACATCACCCTTGAACATCTCTGTATAGAGCCCTGGCAGCCAACCCACTCCCACACTTTTGAGTATGATCCATAAAAAGACCTTTTACAGCAGCAGAGTGAACAAACAATTCCATAGGACCAAATGGCAACACGTCTCCAGATTCATTTTTCATTCCTCAGAAGTATATCATTTTATTTGTTTTTCTAGCCTTTTATTTAAACACATATTTCCAAGTTTGTTCACAATACAGTTTTTTCCGCAAAAATCGTGAAAAAGAAATTCATATAAAGTTGTTTGTGATTGAGTTACAATCATACAATGTACAACAATCTTCATCAGTGAACATTTCCCATCATAGATGCCTCATTTTCCTCTCACCCTCTCCAAGGACCTCTCTGCCTGTCTCTGGGCCAACGTCTCTCCCTCTCTCTTTCTCTCTCGCTTTCTATCCCTATCATTCATCTCTCTCTCTATCTATCTATCTATCTATCTATCTATCTATCTATCTATCTATCTATCTATCTATCTACCTATCATCTATCATCTCTTCCTTTTTCTCTTTCAGATACTGGTTTGCAGTACAATGCATGTTTCCTGCCATCTATGTCCCAATTTCCCTATTCTCACCTTCCCTCACTTGCCTCTAAGGCAGGCATTTACTTCTCACTCTTTTTTTTTTTTGACACTGTTGTTTGCACTATTGCTAATTAAGGGGTACCATGTATGTCAGTTTATCTCCTTTCAGCCCTCAGTTCTTGTCCAGAGTGATCAGTGCTAACAATCACCACTGCACATAAGACCATTCACTACCTCAACTGCATTCACCACTCTGTGGCAAGCTTCCTAGCAGGAACTGGTCCTTCTGATTCTCATCTCTATTATCTTTAGGTATTATTGCCATACTATATATTATTTTTCTTATACCCCAGAAATGAGTGAGATTATTTTATGTTTATTCCTCTGACTCATTTCTCTATATCCATCCACGTATAAGCAAATTTATGAGGTTATTTTTATTTACAACATCTACATGTTATTCCATTGTGTAGATATACCACTATTTTTTTTTAGCCAATAATTTGTTAGGTACCTAGGTTGTTTCCATGTTCTAGCTTTTGTAAATATTGTTGCAACAAACATAGGAGTGCACAGGTCTTTTCTGCCTGGTGTTTGAGGTTAACAGTGTATATCCCTAGGACTGATATTACTCAATGAATTGGAATCTCAATTTATAGGGGTTTTTTTTTGGAGGAATGTCTGTGTTCTTTTCAAAAATAAGGCTGGAACCAGTCTGTGTTCCCAACAATAAATGAATGAGAGTCCCTTTCTACCCACATCAGTGTCAGCACTGTATTTTCTTGTTCTTTGTGATATGTACCAGTCTCTGGTGTGAAATGATATTCCCAGATTATAGGGATGTGGAATATTTTTCATGTGCCTTTCATCTCTCTGCATTTCTTTTAGGAAATGTCTGTTTGTTTCATCTTCCCATTTTTATTAGGGATTTTTCTTCTTCCTAAATTACATCAATGTCTTGAATAGTTTACATATTAATCCCTTATCTGATGGATAATTCATGAATAGTTTCTTCCATTCTGTGGTAGCCTTTGTATCTTAGTCACTGTTCCTTTGAAGTGCAGAAGCTTCTCAGTTAATATAGTCTTTTGTTTATCTCTGCTCCAACTTACTTGAAGAGCAGTGTTTCCTCCTTGAAAATGCCTTTAGCTTCCATGTCATGAGTATTCTGCCTATATTATCTTCTATGTACCTTATGTCTTTAGGTCTGATATCAAGGTCTTTAATCTATTTTATTTTATTTTTATTTTTTGGGGGGGTCACACCTGGCAGTGCTCAGGGGTTACTCCTGGTTCCATGCTCAGAAATTGCTCCTGGCAGGCACGGGGGACCATATGGGGCACCGGGATTCGAGCCGATGACCTTTTGCATGAAAGGCAAATGCCTTACCTCCCATAGTATCTCCCAGGCCCCTTTAATCTATTTTAATTTCACCTTTGTGCATGGTGTTAGATACAAGTCTGAGTTTGTTTTTTGGCATGTGGCTAACCAGTTGTCTCAACATCGCGTTTGAAAAGACTTTCCTTCCTCCACTTTGTTTCTTTTTATCAAAAATTAATTGACCGCATGTATGTGGGTCAGAGTCAGAATATTAAAGTCTGTTTGACTGATCTGAGGGTCTGTCTTTATCCCAAGAGCAAACATTCTTGTTTGTTTGTTTGCTTGTTTGTTTTTGGGTCAACCCGACAGTGCTCAGGGGTTACTCCTGGCTCTATGCTCAGAAATTGTTCCTGGCAGGCTCGGGGGACCATATGGGATGCAGAGATTTGGACCACGTCCTTCTGCATGCAGACATGCAAAGCAAACAGCTTACCTCCATGCTATTTCTCCAGCCCCAACCTTTCTTCTTTTCACCAAGGATTACTTTAGCTACTCATGGACATTTATTGTTTTGAATCAATTGCAATAGTCTTGGATCCACCTTTTTGAAAAATGTCATCCTTTTTGGGATTGTATTAAGTCTTTTCGATGCTTTGGGAATTATTGCCATTTTAATTATGTTAATTCTCCTAACCCATAGCAGCATATAGGTCTCCATTTCCTTATGTCCTGTTTGATTTCTTTAAATAGTATTTCCTGGGGCCCGGGAGATAGCATGGAGGTAAGGCGTTTGCCTTTCATGCAAAAGGTCATCGGTTCGAATCCCGGTGCCCCGTGCCTGCCAGGAGCAATTTCTGAGCATGGAGCCAGGAGTAACCCCTGAGCACTGCCGGGTGTGACCCAAAAACCAAAACAAAAAAAAATAGTATTTCCTAATTTTCTTTGTTTAGATCTTTTACCTCCTTAGTTAAATTGATACCGAGGTACTTGATTTTCTGAAGCAAATGAGTGAATGGGATTCTTTTAATGTCTCTTTTTTTTCTCTTTCATTTTTCTATATAGAAAGGTCCTGGATTTTTGCATATTAATATTGTAGCCTGAAAATTTACTATACAACTTTATTGTTTCTAGAAGCTTTTTGATAGCGCTTTAAGGAATGTCTAAGTATAGTATATTATTTGCAAACAGTGAGAGTTTGACTTCTTTTCCTATCTAGAAGCTCTTGATACTTCTTTTTTCTGATTGCTATGGCAAATTTTCCAGAACTATATTGAATATAAGTGGTGAAAGGGGACATACTTGTCTCACATCAGATCTTAGAGAAAAAGCTTTTAGTGTTTCCCCTTTGAGTGTAATTTTGCCATAGGCTTGTGGTAAATAGCTTTGACTTTATTGAGAAAGTTCCTTTAATTCTTATTTTGTTGAGAGTTTTTATCATGAATGGGGGTGTGGGATTTTGCCAATTGCTTTCTCAGCATCTACTGATATGATCATATTTTTAATTAATATGGTGTATTATATTTATTGACTTGCATATATTATACTATCTTTGCATCTCTGGAATGAATCTTACTTGGTTATGCGTATAAGTTTCTTGATAAGATTTTATTTGCTAGTATTTTGAATATATTTGCCTCCATGTTCATCAAGGTTATGAGCCTATAATGCTCTTTCTTTTTGGTGTCTTTTTCTGCCCTTAGTATCAGGATTTTAGCTGTTGGTATTAACTTTATAAAAACTATTTGGGAATGTTTTTGTTTCTTTAATTTTCTGAAAAAGCTTGAAGAGGATTAGCAGTAGATTCACTTTGAAGGTTTAAAAAATTCACTAGTGAATCCATCCAGACCTGAGCTTTTGTTTTGGGAAGACTTTTTTTTTTCACCATTTCTATTTCCCCTACAGGTCTACTTATATAATTCAGATAATCTTGGTTCAACTTTAGGAGATTATAGGAGTCCAACAATTTACCCATTTCTTCCAGGTTCTCTTCTTCTGTGGAAATAAAGATTCTCAATGTAATATCTGATTACACTCTGAATTTCTGTGATATCTCTAGTTACCTCCCCTCTTATTTTCTGATTTGTTTTATTAAATTTCTCTTTGTAAGTCAAGCTAATGTTGCATCTATCTTGTTTAATTTTTACAAGAACCAAATTTTGCTCTTCTTGATCTTTTAGATTATTTTTTTTACTGGTTTCCAGTTTATTCATTTCTGCTCCAAGTTTTATTGTTTCCTTCTGTCTTTTTTAGTTTCTTTTGTTGGTCTTTTCCCAACTTTTTAAGCTGTACCATAAAGTTATTTATGTAGGTCCTTTTTTCCTTCCTGATAAATGCTTACAAAGCTATAAATTTTTATCTTAATTCCTCTTTTGCTGTGTCTCACAAATTCTGATAATTTATGTCTTTATTTTCATTTGTTTCCAGGTATCTTTTGATTTCATCTTTAATTTCATCTCTGACTCACTAGTGATGAGCTCAATAGTGAGCTGTTTAATTTCCAAGTGTTAAAGATTTTTTTCTCTGAAATGTTTTTAATTCAATTCATGATTCAGTGTATCATTATCTGAGAAGGTAGTTATACTATTTTTATCCTCTTGATTTTATGGAGGTATGTATTATGGTCCAGCATGTGCCCATGTGCATTGGAAAAGAATATGTATCCAGCTTTCTGGGAATGGAGAGCCATACCTAATAT
>PVKC010010152.1:0-26025 GCA_004027635.1 Crocidura indochinensis
CAGGGGCTAGGCAGTGGGGCTGGAGGTAAGGTGCTTGCCTTGCCTGCGCTAGCATAGGATGGACGGTGGTTCGATCACCGACTCCCATATGGTCCCCCAAGCCAGGAGCAACTTCTGAGCGCATAGCCAGGAGTAACCCCTGAGCGTCACCGGGTGTGACCCAAAAACCAAAAAAAAAAAAAAAATACGATTACAAAAAATTTCATCTGTACTTTTTTTTTTCTTGAGGAAATTTGTATCTTTTTTTTTTAACTTCACGATCTTAAAGCTGTTTCATTTTAATTATTGATGTTTACAAACCTCAGAATCTTGGTATTAAATTCATTTTTTATATATAATTTTTATTTTGACCAAAGTGGCTTACATATCTTTCACACTAATATTTTAGGTACATATTAACAATGTGTCAGGGTAATTCCCATCACCAAAGTTGTCCTCCCTCAATCCCCATTCCCATCTTGCATCCTATATCCCCCACCTTCAACTCCCGGGCTGCTAAGCGGGTCCCCTCTGTGTCTAGCTTACTATTTAGTGATCATACAACTGTTTTTGGTCTTGATAACCTTCTATTTGAGAGGCAGTACTAGATAGTTCAAGTTATGTGGTTTTGTTTGAAGAAAAGAAGAGCAATAAAATGGGGTAAATATCAAGTAAGCCAAAAATGGGCAGAATGCTTTTAGAAGCTCTCAACCTCAGTTTGAGAGAGAAAAGGGAAAAAGGAAGTGAAACACCACAACCATTGTATCTTTTGACACCAGTTTCCTTCTTCTATTACCACTTGGTTTAATCACAAAAATGATATCTATGGTTATATCCATATATGTAATATCATGCAGTCTTTGTCTTTTCTCTATGCGAATATTTCAGTTAATACTTTAAAGTCATCCATGTTGTAATAAGTGGCAAGATTTCCTTTATATGACTAAATAATATTGTATTTTTGTATACATCTATAACCTTATGTGTATGTGCACAACCTCTTTAGCCATTCACCCATCACTAAACACTTCGGTTGTTCCTATATCTTGACAATTCTAAGCATTGCTGCAAATATAGAATTACAGATTTCCCTTTGAAAAATCTTAGGGTGTATTTCTAGAAATGTAAAATTTTTTTTGTTTTTCGGGCCACACCCATTTGATGCTCAGGGGTTACTCCTGGCTAAGCTCTCAGAAATTGCCCCAGGCTTGGGGATCATATGGGATGCCGGGGGATTGAACCACGGTCCTTCCTTGGCTAGCACTTGCAAGGCAGGCACCTTACCTCTAGCGCCACCTCACCAGTCCCGAAATGTAATTTTTTGATCAAAAGGCTAACTTCAAGTAGCATAATGATTTGTCATAATTTGGTTTGGAGAAATAAAACTCTAGCTGCTCTTCATCTTTACATTTTGTTTGAGGTGCTGTTGTTTACAATACTAGTAATGATGTTTTCACATATATATCCCTATATATATTTATATATAGATATGTATATGTCACATATATATCTAATATCACTCTGACCACTTCTTCAACAATAGATAGTTGAGCAAAGAAAGAGCTCAAAGTGGATGGAGGACAGGTGAGAAAGGAGGCTTTTTCATTGCCCCAAGCCAGAGAATGTGGGCTAAAGAAGAAGCAAAGGGTTTGAAGAGAAGGGATGAAATTGAGGGATTTTATGATATAAATATCTAAGTGGTGTTTGAGATTAGAAATAGTCTGCACTTTGGGATGTAGTCAACATGGGTATCTTTACTTGGTGCTAAGAAAACAGAATATTTTATAGGATCAGAATAATGACTAGTTTTGTTTAAAATATATCACATTTAAACACAAATGTGGAGCCCTTATTGGGTATTGGAAATTTTTATGTATAGTCCAGATAATTCTTAAGTCTAGATTTGGAAATCATGAGCATATTAGAAAGATGAGGAAGACCTGTACATTAGAGAGTAAGAAAACTGTGTAATAGTAGTCCCATAATGCTGAGTGAATTACTCTGAAATAAAAATCAATATTAACACTCTTTGTGTGGTGCCCCTGGAAATGTAAACACTAAGTCTTCTGTTAAAACTTAGATTTAAGGAAATTCCATTAGATGTCTTCCCTGGGCTTGACACTGCCTGCATAGCCTTTAAACCTGCCCTTTAACCGGTAGAGCATTGGCTTAAAACAGCATTCATCCGGGACTGGGCAGTGGTGCTAGAGGTAAGGTGTCTGCCTTGCCTGTGCTAGCCTAGGACGGACCGTGGTTTGATCCTCCCGTGTCCCATATGTCCCCCAAGCCAGGAGCGACTTCTGAGTGCATAGCCAGGAGTAATCCGTGAACGTCACCCAGTGTGGCCCAAAACCCAAAACCCAAAACAAACAAACAAAAAAAAAAACAGCATTCATCCAAGTCTTGACAGTCCTGGATAATGAAAGCAAAATAGTAGATGGTATCTTTCTCCTTCAAGGAGCTAAAGATGAACATTAATTTAGAGTGAAATTCAGTTTAAAATATGTAAGCTTACAGAAACAGTCATAGATGGTGCAAAGTACTAGAACACGTTTATCATGCAGAGAACCTGGGTTGATCCATGGCACCAAATGGTCCCTAAGCATCCACCAAGTGATCCTTATGCAATGAATGGGGGTAGTCCCTAAGCACTTTGAAGTATAGCCCCCAAACAAAACAAATGAATAACAAAGGCTCACTGATGAAAAGCCCTTAAACCAAACCTAATATTAAAAGCATGTGGCTAGAAAGATCATGTAGGGGTTAAGATGCTTGCCCTGATAGAGCAGGAGTGATATAGCACAGTGGATAGAACACTTGCCTTACACATAGCTTACAACGTCAATCCCAGGCTTCTTATATAGTCCCCTGAAACTGCCAGGAGTGATTTCTGAGTAGAGAGCCAGGAGTTACCTTTGAGAATTTTAGGATGTGTCCCCAAATCCAAAACCCAAACAAACAAACAAACAAAAAAGTTTACAAGACAAAAAAAGCTGTTTCTTAATAATCAAGGGATGTGTATATTAGGAAAAAAATCACCCTTATAAACATATAAGCACTCAATGAAGGTCCAGCAACATACCTAAAATAACAGCTAATAGACATGAAGAAAGATATCAATAGAAAAAAAAAATAAAATAATGTAAAATCACCCCATGTGCTGTATCTCCAAGCCCAGGTAAACAAGTCTGAATCAGAATCACGCATGAAATGACCCAAATCAGGATGAGGGTGAAACATGTGTATTCTGGCAGTCTTCTCCCTAGTGTGGAGCTGCCAGAATTACCATTTTTATTGAGTACAGAGACCACCCCTGGGTGGAGCAATAAACCCACCCAGGTTTACAAGTAAGACAATCTCTGTTTGGGGGTAAATCTAAGTTGTAAACAAATATACAAAGAAACCAGGGATGATCTTTGTTTTTAGTAAAATAAGGTGTAACCCAACCACTACCCCTTTTTGTTCAAAAAATTGTAGGGTACATAAGCCATGTTCTGCTAGAGCAGGAACCCCAGATCAAAATTTACAAAAGTGGTTATTTTGCATAGGCACAGTTAGAGTTGGCTGTAATAGCATCAAAGTTTAAACTGTATACATCATTCTCAAAACAATCAGCTTTTTCCATATCTTTGTCTTATACATCTCACAAAACTTTTTTCATAGACTTATCTGACATAAACGTTAGAGCCTTTCTGCAGATACATTTAGAAAATTCTTAAACATTCATACACAAAGCACTGTAATACAAGTCTAGAACATTCAAGTTCCTTTTCCATTGACTTCTGTAGACAATGAGATAAGAACTTTTTTTTGCAGACACAAGTTGAGAATAAGTTGTTACATAAAAGGCACAATAACACATCATAGCAATTGGAAAACAATTCACTAGGATAGCTGAGAACTTTTAAAGCTAACAACATGCCTTTACATGGAATTACGAAAAAAATATTTAATCACTAAAGTTGGATACAAAATTTTCTTTTATTTTTTTTTTGGATACAAAATTTTCTGTTTGTAGTAGGGCATAAGATCCATACAGATAAAACACAATTTAACCAGCAATATAGTGATAGATGAAAATAGGGTCAAGAGATTGGCCTAAGAGAAAGTTATTAGAAGTTCTGAAAGTTGCTTCTTCTCTGTTGGACTTTGACTGGGCTTGGGTCCTCCATTTTCTGTGATGGTTGCTGGGATCTCACGATAAGCTGCTACAGGTCGGGGATTGTGATCCTGGCAAAAAGCGCCTCCGATAAAAGAAAGATGGTAGATGGCATATGGGATGCTGCCCAGAGTCTTCACCTCTCTCCCCTTCACTCCCTGCTCCTGACCCGGCTGAGGGGCCTCTGTCACCATCAGTGGTAGGGCAACTGAGGAGGGCAAGGGATGATTATACAGAACCTATGTCAATTGGGAGCACATTGGCTACCTTTCATAGGCATTTCACCAGATCCAGTTACATTAACAGCTGCTAGTCCCCTCTCTTCTTTCACAACATCAAACTCCACCGTCTCCCTATCAACAAAGCTATACAGAAACTTCCTGAGATTGTTTCTCTTAGTTGTCCAGTGAACAAAGACATTTTCTTTGGTGTCATTTCTGTTGATAAATGCATAAACATTCCAAACATTGAACCATTCGACACTGCCCAGGACTTGGATTGCCAACACCGGCTTGTCTACCTGACTCAGTGCTTGGGGCATGGGGGTATCTCTGGTTGAGCCATTTTCAGATTCTAAGTCTGCAGAGACGGTATCTGGCTCATCATACTTGGGAAATGGGGTTTTCTGGTTTAGTGCTAGTACTTACCAATAAATTATCAGTCCTAGAAAGGCCTTTAAATCGAGAACTCATCACCACTAAGAAGGCATTCTTTTCCTCTTGTGGCATGTGTGCAGGAGAATTTCTAGGGCACCTGGCATGTACAGTTCAGAGTGAGAAAGTAGATGGACCAAAGCAACAGGAGTCATGTTCACTAATGTTCCAGTGAAAGGCACAGCACATTCAGTCTAGTTTGAGGGGGCTGCCATGGTGATAATCATTCACCATCACAAGGCATTCACCGTCATGGCCTTGGGTCATGTGTCACTGTTCAAGGCGTCAATTGTAAAATCACCGCACATGGTATATCTCCAAGCCCAGGTGAAAGAATCTGAATCAGAGTTGCACATAAAATAATTCAAATCATGCTAAGGATAAAAATAAACTTGTAGTCTGGCAGTCTTCTCCCTAGTATGGAGCCCCTGCTGCTTGCCAGAACAACCGTTTTTTTATTGAGAGCAGTGAACCCACCCAGGTTTACAAATAAGACAATCTCTGTTTTGGGGTAAATCCAAGTTATAAACAAACATACAAAGAAACCAGGGAAGAGCTTTGTTTTGGGTAAAATAAGGTGTAACCCAACAAAATAGTAGAGGAAGAATTCAACATGGCCCTATCAATGCTACATCCCCCCTGTTAACAAATCTTGAGGCGTAGGAAGGCACCAAGTTTAAAAAGGCCCTAACTGCCTGAATTCCTACGTTATTCCTTGCACCAATTGGTCTGTGACATATCACCTCTTGATAGATTCATCAGGTTAAAACTTAAGGATATAAGGATATTCTGGTTTAAAAAAAATAGAAGAGTTGTTTATATATATATATATGTATATATACATATATGTGTGTGTTTTATGTGTTTATACATACATCTATAGAGCATTTTATCCCCCCCAGAAAGATGAATACACATTCTTCTTCAATACACATTGGAATTTTCCAAGATAGTTTACATGCTGAGCCATATAACATAGCTCCATAAAATTAAGAAGATAGAAATGGTATCAACTATTTTCTCTGACTATGATGCACTAAAATTAGAATCAAATTACAAATAGGCATATAGAAATAACTTTAGCACCTGGAATAATTCACTACTTAAGCTAGGCACAGAGGGGACCACTCACTCTAGCAGCCTCAGGGGTGAGAGTGGAGGATATGGGAGGCAGGATGGGAACGGATGTGGAGAGAGGACAATTTGGTGATGGGAATTCACCTGATTCAATGTTAATATGTACCTAAAATATTACTGTGAATGATATGTAAGCCACTAGGATTAAAATAAAAACTATATTTAAAAAATAAAATAAAATAAAATTCACTACTAAACAACCAGTTGGGTAGAGAGGAAATCAAAAGATTACTGAAAATGAGAATAAAGAAACAAAATTATCATAATTTTAGGACACAGCAAAAGTAGTATTAAGATGAAAATTTATAGCTCTGCAAACATTCATCAGAAAGGAAGAAAATGCCTATATATATTTTAATGACACAGCTTAAATAATTGGAAAAAAACAATAAATTGAGCTGAAATCAGGCAGGAAATTAAAATAATTAAATTGAGATCAGAAATTAGTGAATTAGACATCCATAAAATAATCCAAAAGCAAAAGTTGGTTATTTGAAAAATAAACAAGACTGATAAGCCATTAGCAAATGGTTTATTTCACTAAGAGATAACCTTAATAAATCGAATCAAAATAAAAGGGGGTATCACTACAGATACTAGTAAAATTCAAAGTACAATCAGAGATTTCTATGAAAACCTTTATGCCAGAGAACCTGGAAGAAATATCTGATAATCTGGAATACCTGAACAAACCTATCATTATTGAGAACATTGAAATGGTAATCAAACAGCTTCTGAAATACAAGCCTGGTCTAGATGAATTCACTAGAGAAATCTTTCAGCCTTTTAAAGAGGTCCTACTGCCAAGCCTTTTCAAAATCTTCTAAAAATATAAAACAAAAAACAGAAACATACCCAATCTCTATGAAGCTAACATCACCATGATATCAAAAGCACATACAACACCAATAGAAAAGAAAATCTGAGTTCTTGATGAACTCATATACAAAGGTGTTACCAAATAGAGTTCACTGTCTCATCAAGAAGGGCACCATGATCAAGAAATATTCACTTTATAGATGTGAGGATGGTTTAACATAAGCAAGTAAATTAATATAATATACCATATTAGCAATAACATAAAAATCATAATCATAACAATAGATGGAGAAAAAGCATTTGACAAGGCCTAACAACCAATATTGATATAAAAAATACTCTCAACGAGATGGGAATTGAAGGAACCTTCCTCAATATAGTCAAAGCTACTTACCATAGCCCATGGCAGACAATGAGGAAAAACTAAAAGCCTTTTCTCTAAAATCTGGCACAGACAGGATTTTCCCTCTCACTATATCTATTTAATATAGTACTGGAAGTACTTGCCATAGCAATTTGGTAAGAAAAAAATATCAAGAGCACCCAGAGATGCTTTTGTTTGCAGATGTCATGATATTTACAAAGTGATATTTACAAAATCCTAAAGACTACAAAAAAAATTCTAAAAACAATAGATTTGTATGGTAAAGTGGCAGTCTACAAAATTAAACACAAAACTCCATGGATTATTTATATGTAAATAATGAGAGAGGAAAAAATATTTAAAGAAACATTCTTCTTCACAATTGAGTCTCAGGAAATCAAGTACCTTGAAGTCAAATAAAGAGGTGAAAAACCTATACAAAGAAGTCTACAAAGCACTGCTTCAAGAAATAAAAGAGGATTCAAAGAAATTAAAACACATACCCTGCTTATTAAAATGGCAATGCTTCCAAAACTATTGTATAGATTTAATGCAATTTTTATAGGACACCCATGACAGTTTTTTAAAGAAATAGAGCAAACACTCCTGAAATTCATATGGACTAATAAACTTTGATGAACAGCTAAAGCAATCTTTGGGAATAAAAAAGAGGGGAGGCATTACTTTCCCCAACTTCAAACTGTATTCTAAAGTGGTAGTCATTAAAACTGCATGGTATTGGAATAAAACAGATCCTCAGATAAATTAAATAGACTTTAATATTCTGAGACAGAATATATATATACTATATCTGTAGTATGAACTAATTTTTGATAAAGGTGTAGGAAATACAAAGTGGATGAAGGAAAGCCTCTTCAATAAATGGTATTAGAAATAGTCAACTACATGTAAAAAAGTGAATTTTTTAACAATGTGCACAAAAAAGAAAATAAAATAATTGGATTAAAGACCTTGATATCATACCTGAAACTATAAGATACAAAGAGGAAAACATGAGCAGAATAGTCCATGACATTAAAGCTAAAGGCATTTTAAAGGATGAAACACCACTGGCCAACAAAGTAGAAGCAAAGATAAACAAATGGGGCCACATTAAACTATGAAGCTTCTGCACCACAAAGGAAGTGGTGACTAGAATTCAAAGTATACCCACAGAATGAAAGAAACTAATCATCCAAGACCCATCTTCTTGCTAACTTTCTTGGTAGAGTCAGCCAAAAAAATCTAATCCATGCAAAATTGGGGGAAATAAATGAATAGATCTTTCCTCAAAGAAGAAATACAGATGGCCAAAAGTCACATGAAAAAATACTCCACAGCATTAATCATCAAGAAGATGCAAAACAAAACAGTGAAATATCATATTATACCACAGAGACATCACCAAGACAAGAACATTCAGTACTAGTGTGGATGCAGGAAGAAAGGGACTCTCATTCACTGCTGGTAGATATGTCAACTGGTCCATCCTTTTTGGAAAACAATATAAGTATTTCTCAAAAAAAAAAAAACCCTAAAAATTGGGGCCTGAGAGATAGCATGGAGGTAAGGCATTTGCCTTGTATGCAGAAGGATAGTGGTTTGAATCTCGGCATCTCTTATGGTCCCCCAAGCCTGCCAGGAGTGATTTGTGAGTGTAGAACCAGGAGTAACCCCTGACTGCTGCTGGGTGTGACCCCCCCAAAAAAAAGCAAAAAAAAAAAAAACTGAAAATTGAGCTTCCATATTTTCCAGCAGTACCACTCCTGGCATACACCCTAGGAGCCCAAAAAGACATTGCAGAAAAGCCCTCTTTATTCCTATGTTCATTACAACATGAATCACAATAACCAGAAGCTGGAAACAATGCAAGTGCCCAAAAACTGGTGAGTGGAGAAACAAACTTTGGTACATTTACACAATGGCAAACTTTCAGCTATTAGGAAAAATAAAGGTATTACATTTTCTTATACATGAACAGATATAGAGAGTATTATGTTGAGTAAAATGGGTCAAAGGGAGTGTGATAGACATAGAGTGATTACACTCATTTGTGGAATATGAATAAAAGATTGAACAGTAAATATCCAGATACAATAGAGATAAGAGTCAGGAGCACAGTTCCATGGTAGGAATCTTGCCACAAATAGTAGGTCATTGATGCATAAATGGGACCTCTATGACACTGGTATTTGGGAAAGATCACTCTGGACAAGAAATTGGTATTAAAAAAGATAAAGTGATAGGCATGATATCCCTCAGTAACAATATTGCGAACCATAGTTTATTTTTTTATTTTATATATATATAATTTTTATTTTAATCATATTGGCTTACATATTGTTGACAATCATATTTTAGGTACAAATTAACATAAAATCAGGGGGACTCCCATCACCAAATTGTTCTCCCTCCACCTCTGTTCCCATCCTACTTTCCATATCCTCTTCCCTAACCCCCGGGGTTGCTAAAGCAAGTGGTCCTCCTTGTGTCTAGCTTACTACTTAGTGGTCTTACACCTGTTTGGTCTTGGTTACCCCTTTTCCCCCCTAATTGGGAGGCAAACCATAGTTTATAAAAGGAAAAGGAGAGAGAGTAAATGCCCCCTAGAGGCAGGTGGTGGGGGGCAGGTAAGTTGAGGACATTGGTGGTGGGAAATAATCACTGGGAAGGGTATTGTAATTGTATGACTGAAACTCAATCATGAATAATCTTGTATCTGTGAAAAAAGTTGTTTTATGAACAACATTTTAACTATGGTTTTTAAATAGAGTAATTAATTTTTTTAAAAAAAGGAAAATCAATAGAAACCATATGCTTTTCCTAACATTGTGAACATTTTACTAAAGAATAGGGGAAATAATGCTATTTTATTCCCAATCTCTTGATTTAAAAACTATGATTTACAATGCATGAGAGGGAGAGTTTGAGGCATAAAACATTCCACCACCACATATTTCTGTGTGTTCACACCTTCACATGCATCCCTAATCCTAATGTCAGAAAATTTTCAAACATCTTTTCTCCAATTTTAACTTAGCTGTCAGAAAAGGAAAATGTAGTTTGTTCTCACTCTTCATCTCTGTGCCAGAGACATTCATCCCAATCATTTCTCAAAATGGAGGATGGGATAGTGAAGGGAAAGAAAATATTACCAAAACTATTACAAGATTCCCAGCAGAAGAGTTTTAGTGGAGAAGGATATGGGCTATGAGATAATAGCCTATAGATGTATAAATCAAACATATTTTAAGTGTTTAAATTTTATGTAAATTTATTTTGGAAAAGTGCGTAAAAATCCAATGTTAGAATTTTTTGTATATCTGCATCCTTTCCTTTCATGCCATTAAGTGATAGGAAATGAACATTGCTTCTCATGTCTGCAGAAGCATTCTGTAAGCCTGGCAGTTCAGGGACACATTGAAAACACATTGAACTGATCTTGGTATTTAACAATGAGTAGCATAGTATCCCCTTGAATCTTCTGATAATTGTAGGAAATCATCTAATGAAGGTATAATATGTATTTTTAGTCTCTAGATTCTGCTTTTAGCAGGTGTCAAGAAAGGCCTTATACATAGTTTAAACTCTCATTCTTCTCATATTGCCTAGAATAGACATTTTTATACTCTTTCCCTATTTCCATGCTTGCCTCATGGTTCATCTTTGGTACCCAATTTCTCTCAGAAAAAATATCCCACTTATACCAAACCCACGTGCATGAAAAGAGTTGCTAGTAGAGATACCAATGCAAGAGAATTCTTTCTAATCCTCAATTTTTTTTTTTTTTTGGTTTTTGGGTCACACCCGGCAGTGCTCAGGGGTTACTCCTGGCTACATGCTCAGAAATTTCTCCTGGCAGGCACGGAGGACCATATGGGGCACTGGGATTCAAACCGATGACCTTTTGCATGAAACGTAAACGCCTTACCTCCATGCTATCTCCGGGCCCCCTAATCCTCAAATTTGAAACATATTCCCTACTTCTCTAGGTAAAATTCAGGGTTCTCATAATCTCTACACCCAAGGCCATATTGTCTTCAATTTCTATCTTTCATTATTTTATATTGCTCTCCTTCTGCAACTGACTTCAACCATTTCACTTGCTATTTACTTGTTACTCATCCACATGTGGGGTTTTTAAATCAAGCTGTTCCTCCTCTAGCTATCTGACGGACCCTCTTCATTAACTTCTGCCCCAAAAAAGCCTATTCTGACTATTTTTTTTAACATTTGAATTATTTTTAAATTGTTTTTTTATCTTTATTTAAACATCTTGATTACAAATATGATTGTGATTAGGTTTCTATTCTGTCTGTTTTTGACATCTTAGACCTCTTAGCACTCATATTCTTTTTTTTTTTTTTTTTTTTTGGTTTTTGGGTCACATCCGGCAGAGCTCAGGGGTTACTCCTGGCTCTATGCTTAGAAATCGCTCCTGGCAGATTCGGGGGACCATATGTGATGCCGGGATTCAAATCACCATCCTTCTGGGTCTAAGGCAAACGCCTTACTGCTATGCTATCTCTCCGGCCCAGCACTCATATTCTTATGGTTTATAAAATGTTATTGTTTATTTGACTTATTACTTGCCTCTCTCAAATAAAAACAGGGCTTTTACTTTTAATATACTTCTTTGCCACAATCTTCTTGAAAAGTACCTGGCACATAATAAGAACTTAATTTAAAAAATGAAAGAATATATTTTATTGACAACAATTTTATTAAGAGCAGTTTGTCCTCTCTCATCACCTAATGAATGGTAAGATGAAATTAGAAGGCACATCATCCTTTGATCTGTGCAAAAACCATGATCGCTAACTACAGAAGACTGACTTTGACAACCATAACTGTGCAGAACTTATTTTGGGACCAATAAGCTTCATCCTAGGATCTGTGCAAAAAGCAAAACCACTAATTACAAAAGACTAATTACAACAACAGTGATGGAACAGAACTTCTAAAACTGTAAAAAATAAAACTCTATCCTAGGTTTCGTCCTATGACCTGTGCAAATACCAAGATCTCTAGTTAAAGAGGCCTGCTTTTATCATCCACAACTAAGTGGAAAGTTTCCTGGCACCATAATAAAACCTTGAATCAGCATGGTCCCTGCACAAGAATGACATGCAAATTCGTTTTGTCTCATGGTTATTATTTGTTTGTTGTTTTTTTGTTGCTGTTGTGCTTTTTTTGTAGTTGCTAGGTTGGGTTTTTTATTTGTTGTTTTCTGTTTTGTTTTCCTATGTTTTTCTTCTTTTATTCCCTTTTTTCTTTTGAATTGATATGTATAACCTCTAGACAGACTCCTCCCAGTTTTTTCTTTTTTCTTCTCTTTTTTTTTCAAACAAAACCACATAACATGAATCATCTTGTTCTGCCTCATAAATTGGGGGGAGGGGTGTAAAGAGGGAGGAAATGACTTCAGCACCAAACCCAAAGTCTACAACAAGCTATACAGAGAGGGGAGCAGTTACACTAGCAGTTCAGGGTCAAAAGAGGGAGATATGGGATGTATGCTGGGAACAGGAGTGGAGGAAGGACAACACTAGTAGTGGGAATGCCCCCTGATTCATTGTCACTATTTACCTTAAATATTATTGTGAAAGATTCATTATTCACTTTGGTCACAATAAAAATTAAAAAATAGAAAAGATCATGATGAAGATTATATATATTACTTAAAAAAAGAACACGATTCATGCTGTGGATGAAATTTGATGGTCAAGTAATTAATTTGAGAATCTGGATTCAATTCTCGCAGCAAAAAATGATAAACTGAATTTTTATTATCTAACATGTCTAAAGTGTTATTTACTAGATGGTAAGCTCTACTGAGATTCTAAGCATTATGAAACAGTCAGTCATTCAAGCCTCTGGAACCATCCTTTAAAAAATAAGTTTTTATTCTATTTTATAGAAAAACATAACTGGAGCAGATATGTTAAGTTATTGCCTAACATCACATTTGGGCATAGCTCTCCCACATTCCTAATCTTGGCTCTCTGATAAATAAATGAACAGAAAAAGGTTACAATTCAAATTTTTTGCACTGTGACCTACACTTCCTTTCCACTATTACCAAGTTAATTTGACAATGACATAATCAATTTACTGTGCTAGTCCACTACTGCTCTAGAAGAGAAATGTACAGCTTCTTAAGTACCCAGAGGCCAGTGTCAGAGAGAGACAAATATGCCTATCAGTGACATCAGGTCACAAGAGAGATCCACAAAAAAATCGAAAAGAGATTGTAAATGGCAATTAAGGATCTGGTGGAGGTGCTGCTGAAGAAAAATGCTCAGGTGCCTTGAATCTTGTGCCTCAGAATTTTGCCTCTGATTCCTTTTCTCATCTAAGAATCTGGAGGTTGCTTCTAGCAGTCACAGGGACTTAAAGCTACCTGTGAGACAAACTGACATACATTTGCAAACTAATTTATGCAGCTAGTTTGTTGATGATTTCATCAATTTGGGAAAGCTCAAAATGGTTGAAAAGGTATAATTAGAATTGTTGAGGAGGCATATTTCCTACTAATTTCCCATTGAGTTGGTACTTAGGGAATTTGTGCTAACTGTTGCCAAATAAATATCCTGCTGAGTTTTCTTTAATTAATAAGATGACTTGGTTATAATTATTTTATTGGTTGCTTAAAGGCAAATAAATCCAATTATGAATCTTGAAAAATATTTTCTCTTAGATAGATCAAACATCCCCCCTGTCCTCTCACTTCTTTTCTTAATTTGCTTAATAAATGCTATCTTAATAAATAATATCCAAAATATGTAATCAAAATTTTAGTGGAATTAAAAAGTTTGAGTTAGTGGTGTCTGAATGGATGAGATGAATTGCTTTTGTGTTTTAAATATGATAATATTCTGTTGGGTCTAAATTTACTGTACCCCCTCTAACAAAAATGTAAAACAATGAAAAAACTTGTAAAAATTAAATTTTTCAGCCACACCAGCAATTTATACTCTAATAAGATGATACTCTTTTTTCTATGTTCAATATTTTTATTGAATCACAATGGTTTACAAACTTAGAAAGATATTTTTAACAATTTAGGCATAGATTGTTCTAATACAAATCCATTCATAGGCTTCACTATCAGTTCAATAAATAAGTATTGTAAAATGGCATTAATCTTTCTATTCTTATGTATTTTAGTATATTTCTTTCTTTTTTAATAAATATTTTTATTTTGACCAAAGTGGATTACAAATCATTCACAGTAAAATTTTAGGTATATAGTGACATTGAATCAGGGGCATTCCCACCACCAATGTTGTCCTCCCTCTCCCCGCCTCGTTCCCAGCATGCATCCCATATCCTCCTCCTTTGCTCCCCGGGCCACTCATGTAAGTGGTCCACTCTATGTCTAACTTGTTGTTGATTGGGTATCAATCCAGTTGTCGTTGGTTTGGATTTGGTACCTAAGTCTGATCATTTTTTATTTCTACTCAATGTTCATACAACTGCTTGGTCTTGGTAACCTCCATTACTTCCCCGTCAGTTTGAGAGGCAGAACAAGACGGTTCAAGTTATGTGGTTCTGTTTGAAGGAAAGAAGAAAAAAAAAGGGGGGGTGGGATCAAACAAGCAAAAAATCGAGGAGTCCTTCTTGAGGCTATAAATATCTGCTTAAGAAAAGAAAAGAAAAAAGGAAGAAAAACATAGCAACAATACTAAAAAAAAAAAGGAAAAAATCTAACTAAAAAACCCGAAAAACACCACAGCAATAAAGACAAGCAAACAATAACCACGGTCCTGAAATAAAAACAAAACAGAGCTCAAAAACATAAACCAAAACAAAGAAAAACAAAACAATAACAACAACAATAACAATAAAAATTAATCTGTGATCTTTTTTTTTTTTTGCGTAGGCACAGTAAATATTGGGGAGATTAGAGAGGGAATTCCCTTGGCCTAGAAGTATACTGTCATGTGCATAACTCTAGGTTTCATACCTGTTTGTTTACTCTCCTCTATGTCCTTTTGTGGTGTCTGGAATCTTTCCACTCAGTCATGGATGATGAGATCAGGCCTCTATAATTGGAGGTCTTGGTATTTGCACAGGTCATAGGATGGAGATTAGGTTGCAGTCTTACCTTATGATTCTAAAAGTTCTGTTCTATCACTGTTGTTTTAATCAGTCTTCTATAGTTGGTTGTCTTGGTTTTTGCACCAATTCTAGGTCGAAGCCTAAGATGGAGCCTTTCATTATGTTTCCAGAAGTTCTGCTCAATTGCAATTGTCATAGTCAGACCTCTGGCATTAGAGATCTTGGTGGTTGTACAGATCGTAGGCCAAAGCCTATACTAGGAATTTTTTTATTGGTCCCAAAATAAGTTCTGCCCAGTCATGTTTGTCACAGTCAGTCTTCTGTAGTTAGTGATCTTGGCTTTTGCACAGATAAAATGATACTCTTAAATATATACTTTCAGTGGCACTTACGTACTCCTTTTGAGGGAGGAAAAAAAGTGAAGGTGAGGGCAAATTTCTTTGTTGTAAGAATAATTCAGACCCTAGATATCAAGATATGGAACTGGGAGTAAAAAGGCCACTGAATTATCTCTTTCCAGACAAACAAGAGGCTGTATGGACTTGCACCTACAGAACAACTGTAAGGGTTGTATAGAATCGTACAACACACAGTCAGGCAACCTTGATCTTTCTTTCCTGACAGTATAGAAAGTATGATAATTGTCTCTCTTTCAGACAGGAAATACTACAAGGATCTAATTGATTTTTCAGAAGACTCTCTGGTGTCCTTGTTCATTTTTGTTTTAGTCCTATACCCGTTTCCCTCACTTTGTAAATTTGCTTTCAGTGTACCTGGCTCCAGATCTTTTTTGCCTATATCTACAGAAGGTCATCTTGACACTGCTATATCACTTTATATCTACTTGGCATCCAGACAACTTAGGAAAAGGTTACGGTCTGTGTTTTCTCTAAGATTGTCTTTACTGAAGAGGAGCCCTCTAAATACAATTCTAATTGCTCCTTTTTGTTACAGCCTAATTTTCTGCGAAGTTAATAGATCTATATCTATTTCCATTGCTTGGGTTGTTAGTTGTGGATGTAATGCTGTATGGTTAAATTATGAATTAAATTTAGAGATTTCCCAATGAACAAAGCATAATCTTTACATTTACATTAGGAGGGCTGGGTATAATCCTTATGGCATTCAGAGCAATAAAAGAAGCCTGGAGTAGCCCATAGTACTTTCAGGTGTGACCTAAGGCAAACAAAAAGTGTGACTCAACCCTTCATATCATTATGTTGCTACCATATCACTCTGACATTTCGTTTTCTTTTCTTTCATTGGAACATAATGATGTCTCAAGTAACAAAGTTGTTAATAACATAGCATGTTAATAACAACTCTTTCATTTAAGAAGTTGTTAATAGAGGTCCGAGTGGTGGCATCAGTGGTAGGGCATTTGCCTTGCACACACTAACCTAGGACGGACTGTGGTTCAATCTCCCAGTGTCCCATATGGTTCCCCAAGTCAGGAGCAATTTCTGAGTGCATAGCCAGGAGTAACCTCTGAGCATCACCAGGTGTGACCCCCCCCCAAAAAAAAAGAAGTTGTTAATAAGTTGTTGGAGCATACAATGTTCTAATACCAATCTCAGCATCAATGCCCCCTCCCTCCATCAGTATCCCCAAGTTCCCTTCCACCACTTAACCTAACCACTTGTAGGCAAATAACAAATTTATTTCATATTACTAAATTCACTAAAATTTAAAAGATATAAATATAGTTATTAGAAGATAAATTTATAAAACTGAATTTGGATGATTAATTGCTTTCTTAATCTAGTAGAAGACAAACATACACCCTCAAAGTGCCATCCTCAAAGCCATATGTTGGGAAGTTTGTCCTGTTCTGTAAAGAAGCTCTTTCAATGCTTCTTGCAAAGCTTATTTCAAGGTCATTAATTCCTGAAGCTATTTATTGTTCATGAAGCTCTGTATAGTTCCTTCAAATCTGAACAATAATCTATTTTGGTAGAGTATTCTTAGCAAGGTATTCATTTCATTGAGTTTTTCTACTGTATATTTCCATATTCTTCTCATTTATAGAATCTTGCTTGATGGATTTACTGTATATCTTATGGGCTTTTCTTTGTATGTAAGTTCCTCGTTGGCTTGTTGCTTTCAATATCTAAATTTATCTTTGGATATTTTTTATTATGAATATAATGTGACTTGGAATTTTCCTTATTAGGTCTATTTTCACTTGAAATCTTCAGGCCTCTTGGATCATGGTGCCTGTTATCCTCAACTCTGGGAAGTTCTTATCAGTGATTTCTTTAACTACTATTCCTCCATCATATTTGCCTTCCTATTCTACAGGGACACTAATAATTCCTCTATCCTTTTTCTTGAACTCATTCCATAATTCCCAGATATGCTGCTCATTTCTTTTCAGACTATATTCCACCTTATGTTATTTTTTAATAGCTTTCTCCTTCTTATCTTGGAGCACCTCTTTTTTTTGCTCAGCCTATATTTTTGTGCTCTTCAGAGCTTCTATTGACTATTTTATATCACTTCCCATGTTTTTCAAAATTATTTCTTATATAGTTATATTATTTTTATTTTATTTTATTGAAACAATTGTGATCTAAAGAGTTCTTTATAGTTGAATTCAGATAGACCAGCAAGGCCATTCCCACCACCAGTGTCAACCTCCCTCCAATGGTCCCAGAGTTCATCATAAACCACCTTCCTTTTTTCCCTAGCCTATTATTATTTAGAATCTTATACTGTCTTGTGCTTTACTGACTAGTTGTGCTTTAGTTTCTTTAAATTCATTGAACATTTTATTATATTGTCACTAAAGATGGTATCTGAGTATTTACTGGTGGTGTTTTTCTTTGGTGATACTATTTTCCCTCATTGAACTTGGAAGGCTTCTATGTGTTTTCCCAATTTCCTTTCTAGTGTTTTTTCTGTGCTGGGGGTGAGTCTTTAGAAGACCTGAGGGATTAAGCTGGAGGTTGCTTTCTGTTATCTGCCTATTTTCACAGAATTACAGAAAGAATAACTTTGAGCCATATGTACTGTGTTAAGTAGATCTGTCACATGGCTACTTATGCATCTACATGCTTTAGGAGCTGTGAAGTAGTGTCTTAATATAGCACAGGTAAGGTATGAAGGCTGCTGGGACACACCTGCTAGGGAGCTCTGTTTTCCAATCTAGAATAAGCCCAATGATGTCTGGCAGAGGCAAGCCTCTGAGATGAAATAGCAAGTAAAATGACGCTGATGTTCCATTTTCTCTCAAAAAAGAAAATAGTAGAGATTCTTCCTAAAATATGTTCAAGTAAAATATGTCCACCCAATATTAATATTTATCCAGTGTTTTAAAAATACTCTTGTTATTCTAATAAGATGTGAAAATAGAAGAGATTATCATCAGATTATCAAGTAAAAACAAAAATGTGTTATAAACCATATAATTGGGTAATTATTATACCTGTTCAATAGTTTGATTTAATCAAAATTAGCACACACTGACACCAAGAGATCTTGTAATGAAAAACCAGTCACTGATTGCAATTAGTGTCAATAATGCTGAACAGGAAAATTAGAAAAAAATCATAAGCCAATTAACTTATGTTTATTTTCCTACTCTGGCTAACTCCCTTATAGAATTTCTGTCTTTATGGCTTAATAAAGAAATAAATTAAATAGTTTATATTGAACTGAAGGAAATTTCAACAAAGGTTTAGTGAGAGCATGACGTAGGTAGAACTACAAGTGAGTTGTTTTTCAAAGAACAACCAGATAACACTTAAATTATTTTGCAAGTTTGGCAAATGTCTTCTTATCCCAAATAGACAGAAGAGTCCTTCATGAGTGATAGATAAGTTGTCCACCTTGATATCCTTCTTGGCCTGATAAGTCAATTGATAGGAGGAAAAATGGAGGAATACTAGGAGATGAAGGCAATGCTGCACAGTAATTAGTTATACTAACCAATGCAAATAGTCTAAAAGAAGAAGGAAAAGACATTTTTTGAAAACCAAGGGATGTCTCAGGATAAAAGTAATTTATTTGGTCCAGACAAAAGCAGCTGTAAGAACAGAGATGTAACTTCCAAGTAAGAAAAGTAATACATTCTGAACGTTCTTCAAGAGTACACACAGTCCCGACCTAATTCTCAGCCTCTCAGTGGCACAGAAGTCATCTTAGTCAGCTCAGGCTGTTAAAACAAAATATAGAAGTCTGGGTGGCTTCAACAACAGATGTTTATTTTGCAGAGTTTTGGAGGCTAGCACTCCAAGATCAAAGCGCCATCTGAGTCAGTTCCCTAAAGAGGGTTCTCTTTCTGACTTGAAGACAATTGCCTTCTCTTTGTGTCCCCACAAGGAGAAGAGAGCTCTCTTCTCTCCTCTTCATCTTATAAGAATACAAATACCATCATAGAATTCCAACTTCATGGCATCATTTAAGCCTAATTACTTCCTAAAGGCCCCACCTCCAAACACCATCATGTTACTGATCAGAGTTACAATGTAAGAATTTGGGAGTGAAGCAAACATTCAGTTCATAATTTAGTCCTAACTTTTGTCTTATATGTGTCTAACTCAACCCCCAAGCGATGTATAACCTACAGGAAAAGATGGGATATGCTTTACAGCCAATATGATAATATGTACCAATTTCTTAAGGCAAAAAATTAATTTCTTAATTAAAATATTGATTGAATTAATGAATTGTATTCATATTTTATAAACGGGTGTGACCAAAAACAAATCAGAAAAGATAAGTTGTTAGTTGTATTATTCAGAGACAAGCTCATACATTTCCTAAAAAAAAACTGAATTCGTTTAATTTTAAACTTAATTAATTTAGTTTAATTAAAACTTAGTTGAATTAATTTAATAGTTGGAATCCAAGGAAAATTTTATTTGATTTTATTCAGTTCAGATATTCTACTCTTTTTTTTAATAATTTATTTAAGCACCACGGTTATACAAATGTTGATAGTTAGGTATCAGTCATTGAATGTTCACCACCCTTCACCAGTGTAACTTTCCTGCCACCAATGTTCCCCATTTCCCTCCTCCCCCACCCCCTGCTTGTCTCTGGGACAACCATTCTACTTCTCTCTCTCACTATTATTGCCATAGTAGTTGTCAGTACATTTAGTGAGTGCTCTAACAGTGTCCACTGCTCACTGTGGCAAGCTTCATATCATGGGTTGGTCCTTGCTGCTCGCATCCCTGTTGTCTCTGGATATTATCATCATACTTTTATCTATGTTTAGGTCATGTTTGTGTTTTAATGCTTCCAACTCTAATTCCAACTTGATCTGGTATTTTGGCAATTATTTATCAAAAAGCATAATAAAATTAGGAATTCAAGGTGCTACAACACATTGTTTTCCATTTTTCCAAAGTTTCTGTGACTCATAGATTTAGTTCTAATTACAACTACATGTACAAACAGACACATACAGATGTAAAACTTAAGCCAGTTAAGTTTTTTAGTTTGAAGTGGGAGAAGATGGAGAACCAAAGACCTTACTGAGGGGTCAGGGACATCAGGCAAAAACTCAGAAACCAGATTTTTTGTCTGCAGTGCATGGCCTCCAGAATATCACAATGTATCTCTGATCCTCATTAACTCACAGTCCATGCAGCACTGCATTGTCAGGCACTATCACTGAACCATTTGGTCTGGTTGGCTGAGTATCTTCAGAAGGGTTCCTAAGACCCCTAAGCACTAGTTGAAAGGTCCCCCAAAATAACAATACAAGTAAGACAACATGAGGAAGTCCTAATTATTTGTATTTTAAACTTGGGCAATATCTAATAAGTGACCATTGGTGGGGATAGTGGAGACAAAGGGTGACCCATAATTTACTTAGGAACACACACTATCTTCTCATGGCCCTTACTCTTCCAACCTGTGTCTCTAATACCTCTGAAAGGCTTACCCTGATTTTTCATTGGGAATAGGTGTATAAAACACTTTAAGGTGTTTATTTTCAAAGTAGTATCTTCTCTATGTCAATCTGAAAAACCTCAAAAAGAATAAGTGCGGCTAAATGAATTACACTTTAAAAAGAAATTTACACTTTAAAGATGATCTAAAGGGGCTTTGAGATGCTTCTAATATGGTATAGTACATGCTTACCATATTTAAGACCCTAAGTTACAGTCCTGGTACCACATGCCATCCACACTAACCTCACCAGGGATAGCCGTGACGGCGCTAAACATTTAAGAACTATTGTATAGAACTATCCTGCCTACTGCCAAGCCCAGCATTGACAGGAGTGATCCTTAGACATTCTCTGAGAACTACTTGAGCATTCTCAGTATAGTGCTTATCAAAATGTATAAAAGATTAAATAAAAGAAAATGCTGTAAAATCTTGAAGGGCTAAATTATTTCCAGAGAAATTTCAGGAGGGAATAAACCAAACAATCATGAAGACCAACAGAGGCATTGGATCTTCTTATATCTAACAAGCTTATCTGTATCATCCTAAGCATTCCAACCTACAAGGTCAGCATCTGTGACCCAGTTTTCAAACCCCACAGTAACTGTTTCCCTAACAGATGTAGTCTGACATCTACATCTTTCTTTGCACACCCCCACTCACTGTTGTATTTTGACACTTAGTACAGATCCATCATAATCACCACCACCCCCCAGCCAGCCCCCCTTGCAAGCATGGTTCTAAAAGTATTAATGTGTGTTCATCAAGTCTGGTCAAATGAGTTCCTTTAAGTTTTGTTGGTGGGGGCTGCAAGGACTAGGGGGACACATCTGTTGGTGCTTAGGGGTACTCCTGATTCTGTGCTCAGTGATCACTTCTGTTGAAGCTCTGGGGATCTTATGGGGTACTGAGAATTGAACCTGGGTCTGCCAATTGCAAGGCAAATAAATACTCTATCCATTGTATTATCACAACATCCCCAAATATCTTTAGCTTTAAAAAAAATAATCTCAAAATTCTCTTCCAGCACTCATAGAAGTGTTTTTAATAAGGGAAACAAAAGAGCTCGGTTTATGGTTGCCTAGTAAATATGTGGTTAGTCTCTTTATGCTGTTCAAAAAAGACAAATAAATGAAAGATTATTTACTTTGGTATATTGACTTCCACATTCTAAATTTTCTTAAATGTGTCATGCCAGGAAAATGTTAAAATTACAAAGAATTGTCACTGTGAATCTTCAGACATGTGCTTTTTACTTTTTCTTTTCTTTCTTTTTTTTTTTTTTTTGATATAAGAATTGGTTAGAGCCTCTACTCTCAAACGTGCTGTAAATCAAGCATTAGAAATTCATGGGCACATCGGATTTGCAACTAAAAATTCAATTTTTTTCAGAGGAAAGTCAGGCCAAGTTTCTGTCCTGTCAAAGTCTCACCAGCAACTACCATTCACAATCACCACTTCGACAGTGGTTTAAATTCAATGCCTTACCACTGATATCTAAAAAGACACCTAACCAACCAAAACTTCATTACACTGGTAGTTAAGATAAAATCACCAGGACTTTCATGGAATGACTATAGTCACCCTTCCCACGCCTTGTATTTCCAGAAGGCCTGGCAGTTGAAACCAGACCCCACATTGCCAAAATACCTGCTATAGAGCTTGGAATTCCTGAACCATATGGCTGCATATACAGTTGTGCAACAACTCCAAATTTTTCAATACTGTTCTATCAGTAGGAATACAATAGAATCAAAGCCACCTAAAGTTCAGAGACAAAGCAAATAACAGAAAGTTTAACTAGCAGAAAATAGTTTAGTAAATATACTGACAATGACACAACAACCACTTGTAAGATGCAATAATCTTCACACAAATTTTGTTGTACTCCTTCTTTAATAATTTTATTTCCACATTCCTGTAAATAAGCAATATAAAATATATTATCTCATGTACACCAAGGGGACAAGCAGTAAGGGTCAACTTCCATCCTCCCAGTGTGCTCAGAACCTTGCTAATGTCTGGGAAAGAATAGATTCCAAGTTGATGACCAGAGATACTTTATTCCATTCCACTCCAACAATGCTTATATAATACAGGAGGAACTAGGATGCATGCAAGATGGCAGTAATTGCTTCAGGAGCAAAACACAGGACAATAAAAGTGGCCTATAATATCCCTTAACCTGAGCTTTCTGTGAGAGATGAAGGATGGCCCAGACTCAAGCCTAAGAATAACAACTAATCACTGGGAGATAATGCCCTCTTAGTGTTGTCCTTCCTAATCTCTGTAACAATGTCTTTAATATGAAGTTGATTCACTTCAAGGAGAATCCCTAAGACAATTGTTCTATGGAGTTCCTGAAGCAATTGGTCCATGGAGTTCTGTCTGCCAGTTGGTTTGGGTCTGGCATCATAAAGGTATCTAGCAGGTGGATGTTCAGGGATAATGGTAGAAAGAATTTTACATTGATAGTGGAATTGATGTTGGAAACTAAAGTGGCAGAAAAAAATGTATTATGAGCAACAATGTAAATAATGATCTTTGAGTAAAATAATTTTAAAAAATGGGTTAATATCACAAATTCTTTACTTACAGGTATTACAGGAAGATCTATGCCAGCCTTCTAATGCTATGTTACTTTAAATAGCACACCCAGTCACAGAGAGACTGGGACAAGCAAAGATAGCTGAAAATTGATTATGTTGATATTCTGACTAAAAATTGTAGTCTCAATTTTTATGCCTAATTAGGCTCTACTCTTCAAGAATTAGTGTAAATGTCAGAGTTTATAATGTCCACGTTTCATCTTCACAAAAATTGCTACTTGATGGCATAAAACCAGAAAATAATGAATGGTCACAGCAGATAGCTTGTAGATTAAATAAAGGTCACTGTGTTTTAATTAGCAGTGCTGCTAATTAATGAGAAAAATACTAGAACATGAGCCATTAGGCTTTGTGAATTTGTTTCTTCAAAAAAATCCATCTTGACCACATTAAAAACTTTGAAAGAACAGTAACTGCAAGAACAGAATTTAATTTCAAATCATACAACAAAGTAATATATCCCATCATGGTTCTCTGCATTACATTTTAAGTATCTTTCTTTAAATAGGACATAGAATCCACTAGGTTTGGTGTTTTTTTAATTCTTAACTTATTGAAATAAATTTTATTTGCAATGTTGTTAATGTTCATATGCTTTAGAAGTGTAATGTTACACACCACACCCACCATAAAAGTAGCAATATGATTCCCCATGTATCATAGAATCCTTCTCTTCCACAGTATTAGATATACTGAGGGCTTTTCTCCCTAGAAACGTGAATACATGTTATAGCACATGGAAAATTCTGTAATATAGACAACATACTGGGCCATAAAACATACTCCATAAAATCAAGAGGATAAAAATTATATCAACTACTTTCTCAGATCATAATGCAGTTAAAAAACACCCAGAAATTAAAGAACTCACTATTCAATAACAACTGGCTCAGAAAGGAAATCTAAAGATTCCTGGAAATAAGTGAAAATAGAGACACGAATTATTTTATGGTGGGGCACAGCAAATGTGGTATTAAGAGCAAAATTTTTAGCTTTAAAAGAATTTCTCAGGGAGGAAGAAAGGGCCTACATAAATAACTTAATAATAGCTTAAGAAATTGGAAAATAGCAACAAAATGAACCAAAATTAGGCAGGCAGAAGAAAATAGCAAAACTTAGAGCAGAAATTTATGAACTAAACACCAAAAAAACCTAAAATATCAATGAAAACAAGAGTTGGTTTTTTAATCGGTACTGGCAGGGATCTGAAGAGAAAGGAACTATCATTCACTGCTGGTGGGAATGTCTAGTAAAGCCCTTATGGAAAACAATATGGAGGTTCCTCAAAAACTGGAAATTGATCTTCCATAAGATCCAGCTATACCACTCCTAGGGATATACCGTAGGAGCACAAAAATACAATTCAAAAATCCCTTCCTCACACCTATATTCATTGCAGTGCTATTTACAGTAGCCAGTCTCTGGAAACCAAGATGCCCTTCAACAGATGAATGGCTAAAGAAACTGTGGTACATATACACAATGGAATATTATGCAGCCATCAGAAAAAAATGAAGTCATGAAATTTTCCTATATATAGATGTACATGGAGTCCATTATGTTGAATTAAATAATTTAAACGGAGAGAGATAGACACTGAATAGTTTCACTCACCTATGGGTTTTAAGAAAAATTAAAGACATTACTGTAATAAGACCCAGAGACACTAGAGTTAAGGACTGGAAATACTAGAAGAACTGACTCACATTTGAAGCTCACCACGAAGAGTGATGAACACTGTTAGGGAAAAAACTGCACTAACAACTAGCATGACAATGTTAAATAATGAGAGTAGAATGCCAATTACAAACACAGGCAGGGGTGACAGAGATGGAGGATGTGTTGGTGGTGGGAATGTTGCACTGGTGAAGGGGGGTATTCTGTTTATGACAGAAACCCAACTACAAACATGCTTGTAATCATGGTGCTTAAATAAAGATTTATAAAAAAGAAAAATTAAGGACATTATTGCAGTAATGCCCTGACCAGAGATAATAGAGATGAGGGCCAGAAGAACTGGCTCACAGTATGTAGCTCACTACAAAGAGTAGTGGTGCAGTTAGGGAAAAAACTACACTAACAACTATATTTTTAAAAAAAAGAGTTGGTTCTATGAAAAAATAACCTGACTGTTAAAACATTAGCAAGACTCAGAAAGAAAGAGAGAGAAACTTAATAAAACAAATCAGAAAAGAAAATGGGAATGTCACTAGAGACAAATAGAAATTCAAAGAGGAATCAGAGGTTACTTTGAGAATCATTATGGCAGCCTACACAATTAATATGCAAAATTCCATTGTTTTACTATATACAAATAATGAAAGAGAAAAAAACATT
>PVKC010010153.1:5126-26122 GCA_004027635.1 Crocidura indochinensis
AAAGAAAGAAAGAAAGAAAGAAAGAAAGAAAGAAAGAAAGAAAGAAAGAAAGAAAGAAAGAAAGAAAGAAAGAAAGAAAGAAAGAAAGAAAGAAAGAAAGAAAGAAAGAAAGAAAGAAAGAAAAAGAAACAAACAAACATCAAAGCTTAGGCACCTGCTTGGAAGTCATTCATCTGAGATTAAATTTATATATAGCTCTGGCCTTAGAAAATAAATTTTATTTTCAATTTTAGGAAACACAGATGTCAAGCAGTTTAGAAAATTAAAGTATAAAAAGTGATCTAACTTGGTGTTCCTGATTTAAAATATCCTCCTTTCTCCACTTTCTCCCTCATTAGTAGGATAAGCAATTAAGGCAAGCATGATAACTGTTTTACAGATTGCTTTAAATATGAAGTAAAATCCACTTATGGCCTGTATAGTGCAATTCTGTCTAAAGTATAAAATGCAAATATAAACTATTAATTACTAAATATTACTAAATAATATGATTTATTAGTCAGCATAAATTTTGGAATGCTAAGTCCAAATCTAATACTTTAATATTAATATTTAATATTGTCCAAAGTAATATTGTTTTATGATTTCTTACTGAATGCTCACATTGTCCAGAAAATTAGGGACCTTTACTAAGAGTAATAGATTTTAAGTACCAAGGTAAAATTTCAAAAAACAAGAAATATGTCGTTGACTGTTACTTTGCTTTTATTATTATTTGAATGCAAAAAATATGAATTTCAACTCTTAGCTTTCAGAAATTTGATGTAACTTTTTGTTGGATACCGTGACTTAACAGTGGTCATTTTTTGCTTTAAACCTTTCTGCCATTTTTCAGCTTTGCAGCTTTGCATCTGCAAGCAACCCATGCGCAGTTTTGCTGTAGGGTCTCTGAGCTATCAGAAAAACAAGCAGCCACAAAAACAATATGTAACACTTTTAACCCAGGAGAGAAGGACACAACCTGGGACTACCCCCCTCTTTCCTGGAATGTATCCAAACTCCCTCTAGCCCATATACTTGAGCTGACAAAAACATCCATTATTGTACTATGCAACATTGTTTTTGCAAAGTCAATCTCTTAAAAGTTTGCCCAACCATAAACATGTTTAGAACTCAGAAATGTAACTTGCAGACCCTTCCTCAAGGTCACAGAATGTCTCCATGGAAACTGCTAATGTGCAAGGTTATTTTGCCCCTCACCTGTTGCCCACTTTCCATATTTGGAAAACTCTATCCCACCCATTTTGTGATGTGCTCATTCCTTATTTGGAATAAACCAATGGCCTGCGTGCCAAAAGAGTGATCGACATTACCTTTGCCAGCCCCCTTTTGCCTGTCTATAAAAGCAGGCACATTCCCAATTAAAAAGTCTTTGACCGGATTTTAGCCTTGGGCCTCTTTCTTTATTAACCTCTCCAGATTCTTTTTTTGTTTGTTTTGTTTTTGTTTTTTTTTGTTTGTTTGTTTTTGGGTCACACCCGGCAGTGCTCAGGGGTTACTCCTGGCTCCATGCTCAGAAATTGCTCCTGGCAGGCACGGGGGACCATATGGGGCACCGGGATTCAAACCGATGACCTTCTGCATGAAAGGCAAACGCCTTACCTCCATGCTATCTCCTGGGCCCCCTCTCCAGATTCTTTAACAGGTGTGGTGTGCTCTAAGTCCTGCTAATAAAGATGTGGTTGTCCAAAAGCCTCTCGAAGATTCCTCGCTGGCCAGGCCCTTCCAGAGGCTTCCAGGACGCCCGCAACTTTTTTTTCTTTGGTTTTTGGATCATGCCCAGTAGTGCTCAGGGGTTACTCCTGGCTCCATGCTCAGAAATCACTCCTGCCAGGTTCGGGGGACCATATGGGATGCTGGGATTCTAACCAATGACCTTCTGCATGAAAGGCAAATGCCTTACCTCCATGCTATCTCTCTGGTCCCCAGAAATTTCATTTAATTTTTGCACCTTATTTCCAATTGCAAACCTTTGTGTAGGATTAGACTCAGAGTCAATGTGATCGTGGAAAGGAATGTATTCAACTTTCATCTGAAACTGAATTTATCATTTATGCACTGCTCGATGCCAGTTCAGTGAGACGTAGAGGTACATTTAATAAATAAAATCAAGGTGGAAATGTGATAATATCCATATTCCTTACCACTTGGAATTGTATTTTTCTTAGCAGAATTAACTTAAATGTATTTAGATTAAGCAACCAATTAATAGGAATAACAATATGTTCATAGATTTTCTGACAGAAAGTTGAAATTGATATGCATTGCTATTTATGGATCCAGAATACATATATTCATAGTGGAAGTTAAGTGAATTCACAGCTAGAAAGAATAGATGACTGAGTGAGGATCAGTGAACTAATCACATATGTAAAGCCTTTTATGTTTGAAAATTGTACTATTTAGACATTTCACTTGAGGACATCTGTAATTGTTTCTTTTAATCATGCAAGCTGGTTTACATAAATACTAGGATAAAGATAAAATGTCTTCCATTCATTCAACAAGCCTTCACAAATAATTAATTGGCTATTATTTAAGTGGACAATTTCATTTCTCCTTTGTTTAAAATTTATATCTCTAGGAAGACTCAATTGGTACTCAACTGATTTTTGTTCCAAAACTGTTCTTTTTTTCCTGTTAATGGTGAGACATTGTTGAAGCTGGGTTACTCTGAATGAAATTAAATTTAATAAAAGAATGTTAACAATTTTATTCCTTTGCATTTATTTTATATTTTTATTATTAGTTTTTATAATATTATAGTATGTGACTGCTTAAATCTATAGGTATATTTTCAAAGTCAAAGATTCTAACAAATAAATAGCACATTAGTGAATTGTAGATGAAGGTATATATTTATGCATGTGCACACAGAAATGCTAATGTGTGTAGAGAGAGACAAAAATTTTTTGGGCCATACAGAGATGCGTTAGGACTTACATGTTTTGCTCTATGTACAGAGATCACTAATGAACAGGCTCAGGAAACCTATGGGATGACAATGATTGAACCTATGTCCACCATATTAGACAGAGCTACATTTGCTATAGAAAACAAATACCTCATTTTATTCTAGCAATGATAGTGTAATATTAAGAATACAAAATAATTCTCATTTCTGATTGGTACAGCTCAAGGACAATCAGTTTTCTAGAAGTAAATGAAGTTGCAAATTTGATGTACATTCTAAGAAAACACTGGCTGTTAGCATATATATGTATATACATATTTTTCTGTGAAAAATAAAGACAACGATTTCTCTTCATCTGTTGTCTCTTGCATCAAGAGGTTTTCATCAACTATTCAGTTGTGGATTTTCAAACCTTAATTATAAGCACATTCATTCTATTGTTTCCATGTACTATAGGACAAAGAAACACAATTAGTCACATATTGTAATTAACCTTCCTGGTCTGCTTGCTTTTGTGTATTTGAAGGACTAACTGGAGACCATAAAGTCTTTTGTATTAGAAAAAGCGAGTCCTGGGATTCATCAGCAAGAATAATCAAGGTAATTTATTCTGACAAGAAAAGCACATTGCTTTCCACATGCAGATGACCCAGATGGGGATGGATTTTAATATAAAATTTTAAAATATAGTTAAATTTTAACTTAGATTTTACTTATTTGCATATATGATTGTTTTAACTCATTATCTTCCTCCATTCTATGGCTTGCTCTCTTTAAGAAAAAAATAAAATATAAAATTTTGATAAAATTATAGTGATGCTCAGCTTGGGAAATTTATATGTTTATTTTTTAACTGCTAATGTAATTCACACTTACTGCAACCAAACACAAAGTTAAAAACAAATACTATTCTCTCATGCAAAAAATCTTATATTTTAAGTTTAAGTTTCCTTGTAGAGAGTAAGGGGACAATTATTGAGAGAATGAAAACAAATTGTTCATATCTAAGTCCCAGCAGAGAAATGATACACTCATAATGTCCTAACTACATAAACACTAAAGTTTCTTCACTTGTAAAATTTGGCTTATAAATGCATCACATGGGATTTGTCTAGTTGATATTTAAGTAAAACATGTGATGCTTAATAAGATTTAAAAATAGTTTTAAATTGCTCATTTTTAATATCCGGACTCCGTTCTTGGGCTGAGAATAAGCAGCATGTTTGATTCAGGAAAGCAGAAAATTTATTCACAAGTCAGTAAGACACAAAGCAAGATATACAATCCCTGTATTTGAGTCAAGAAGGGTTTTATGAATATTTTTCTTAATTCCTATTGTATTTTTGATACAATAGTGAATAAGAACCATTATTCTGCCACACAACATCTGTATTCCTAAACAACACCATACTTTGCCAAAGTGTTGCAATAACTACCTTAAGAACATTCACCATTGTGGGAAAAGTGAGTTAGTGTAGTACTGTATATGTCGCCAAACTAATTTTTAAAAAGATGGAGGTCTTGTGGCAGTAAAGATAATACAGGGATTAAGGCACCTGTCATGCCTACTGGTTACTGTGGTTTCACTTTTAGACTAGTTATTGTTCTCTGAATATTACCAAGAAAGATGTTTACTATAGACTTAGGAGAAAGCCCTGGAATAAGCCTACCAGGTACAGTTGAGAGAGAGAGAGAGAGAGAGAGAGAGAGAGAGAGAGAGAGAGAGAGAAAATGTAGGTATAAAACTGAGAAATAAATTTCTAAATTTGTAAAATGACTGAGAGTTGAATAAAGTCTGCAATAAATATGACTTCTTTGTATTCAAAAAAACTGGAGCTTACTTTTAAACCAGTGATTAAAAGAGTTTTAGTTTATAAATTATTGAAATTGGTACAAGGATTAAATAAAATAATAAAGAAAAATCACAGCATCTTACCATAGTTGTGTGAGTGATTCCAGGTACATCATAAATGTTTGGCACATGCATAATATTTTTATGTTTGGAGGACATTATTTGAAGTTTTGAATTACATGGAATCAATCAGGAATTAGTGTTATACGCAAATCAATAGTGTTGGAATAAATTTAAGTTTTTAAAAGAAGGTATAACCTATAGAAAAAGAGTATGTTAAAGTGTTTTATCAAGACGGTTTCATTCCGAAACCTGGATATGGTATCTCGTAAATCTTAGCTCCGAGGCATCATCTTAGGTTGTCCACCCTTTATATCCAAGAAAGCCTGTGGATTGAAAAGCTGAGAGGTTAAATATAGTAATCTTAGGATATTAACACCTATTATTTTGGAGTGCTTCCCTTAGATTCAGTTATTTCCCATGGTATTCTTTACCTGTAATCTTGTATAGGGTCCCTAAGGGACCTTTGTAGTAAGAGGCTGATTACGTACCTGTTCTCTCTACGCTGTTGTTTCTGTTGCTTCTGCTGTTGCTGATTTCTTCTTTTTTTTTCAGTTTTTTGTTTTTACATTTATTGAATGACCTTAATTATAACATAAATATTAGCAGTGAGTTGTCATGGTTGTCAGTTAGTTTAACCATATTATTTGAATAACTGTGTAATTTGTCTATTAGAGAATAACAATTATTAATAGTAACAAGAAAATATCAAGATACATCAGAACAACTCGAATTTATGGCTGACTAATTTACTTTTTATGAGATACTGTCCTAATTTAAACCTTTCCTTTTGTTATAAACACTGTTTTTCAACCTTTTTTTGTGCAAAATCAAACTTTTTTCATGAAAAAAAAATTACCAGGCACACCACCATTAGAAAATGTTAAAAAAAATTAACTCTGTGCCTATATTGACTATATATAAGGTAATTCTCTTGAATAGAAATCAAATAAACACAAAATTATTTTATAATCATTTTATCATGAAATAAGAAAGTATTTTATGATTGTTCATATTTCTGTTCACTTACTCAGTGCAAAACCTGGGCCTGTTTGGCTGAACATAAAGCTGATATTCTGGAAGGAATCAAAGAAAGACACACATGTAGCTCTTTGTCAACAGCTTTAAGACTCTCTCTGTCTTTAGTTTTTAATGCAATCAGGCTTGAAAAACTCAATTCACTCAGATATGGAGTGGGAAATGGTAGCAATGTCAAAATAGTTTTGTTTGCCAGAAAAGGGTATCCAAGCAAAAACTGTCTAAAGGTAGATCAGCAAATCTTAGCTTGAAATCATGATTTTGTCTCAGTTCAGTTAGTTCCTCCTGCTCCTGTAAAGTCATGTTCTTTTCACCAACTGATACTGAGCATTGACCGAGTATCAGTCAAAGCATTCAGTTCAGACTGAAGAGAAAACGATAACTTCTCCTTGAGAGTTTTTAAATGTTTAATTATTATCTCACATGGTGCAGCAGTTGTGGACACCTTGCCATTGCTTAGTGAGTGTGAACATTTCAAGATTGCCTCTTTCCACTTGTTGATACCAGAGTTGCACCTTTGAACGGATTCCCATTATCTGTACTTGTAAACAGGTTTTCATTTCTGCCTTGCAATCATGTGTTCAGTTCATTCAGATGATGAAAAGTAGTTCCAGGTATGCCAGCCTTGCACACCACTCATCACTCGCAAGGTGCTTGGCGTAATCGAACCTCTCATTTGTCAGAAACACTTTAAGTTCCTCCAGCAGCTCATACACACTAATCAAGACCTGGCCACATGACAACCATCATACCAGTATGAAAGAGCAAGGTTTTATGCTTCTCTTCCTTCTATTCACGCAAAGCTGCAAACATGCAACTTTTCACAGGTTGTGACTTTACAAAGTTTAGCATGCACACAACATCATCCAACACAGAAGCTAGATCTGTTGGTAAAGTTTTGGCTACGAGGGCCTCACAGAGTAAAAAGCAATGCGTAACAATCACATCTGGATTTCTTTCCTTCACTCTGCTTACAAAACCTTTGGTGTGTCCGACCATGGCTGTAGCTCCATCAGTGCAGTTTTCCCAATTAAGTCCTCTGTGTTCAAGGTATTCTGATGTGACCCCCAAATTTCTTCTCCTGTAGTTTTTTCTGGCAATGCCTTGCATCAAAAGGAAGTTTTCTCTAATTGCATCAAAATCCACAAAATGCACATTGGCCAAGAGTTGAACATGTCCACTGATATCAGTAGATTTTTCAAGTTGCAATGCAGATTTCTCACTGATATAGATCTTTTCCAAATCACTTTTTTGATGTCTGAATATATGTCATTAATATGTCGAAAATTGTGCTGTCTGAGAGAGGGACTTTGGTTATTTCCTTAGCTGCTTCAGGTCCGAGCATGTCCTCAATAATAGCTTTGTAGGTGGGATATATTAATGTCTCTGCCACAATGTGATACTTTTTTGAGTTGGCTATAAGTTCAGCAACTTGATAGCTAGCTTTAAGATTGCTTTCATTTACCATTGAGGTTTTTCTCATGAAAGATTCCTCTTTCTCTGTGTTTTCACGCAGGCGAACAAAAAAGTTCTCATTCTTGTTTTGAGACGAAGGGTGTTTCTTTTAGAGATGGCGTTTAAGTTTACTTGGGACCATAGCACTGTTAGATAGCTTTTCAACACACACCATGCAGAGTAGAGCTGGTTTCCTTGCATCTCCAGTGAAAGTAAATCCAAATCAAATATAACTTTCACTATATTGCATTGTGCCAGAGAATTTGCTTGAGGTAACCATCTTTGCTTTCTTTTGATTCCCACTCCTACTTGGGCTCTCATCTGGCTCTGAATTCTTTTCAGAGTCCAGTTCTTTCCTTTTCAAAAAGTTGTTCACCACAGTAGTATCTGCTCCTGTCTCACTGTCCCTCAATACTTACTGTGCTTGTCTCCTCCAGATAGCTGCTGTCCGTCACACTCAGCACTCTTCAACACATGTCCCTATTCAAAACCATCAGTCAGCGCTCTTCTGCTCATGTCTCCTCCAGATCTATCACTCAGTGATCTTCTGTGCTGCTTTTGTGATTTTCCTCCAGAGTTCAAATGCTCTTCTGCTCATAGATGATCTACTGTGATTTCTCCTCCTGTCAGTGTAATAGTGATACCGGAGACATTTATAGTCCATAGCATGCAATTTCAGTTCAGAAATAGACCAATCCAATGATTTGTTTACTTGTGAGCCAAAGCTGCATGTTAGGGATGAAATTCAAATTTTCCCATGGCGCACCAGACAATATCTCATCGCACACTATTGTGCAGTGGCACAATGGTTGAAAAATGCTGCTTTAAAACACACACACACACACACACACACTTTTCTTAAAATCTCTTTCTTGTTTATTTATTTATTTAGTTTGGGATCACATCTAGCAGTGCTGGGCACCAACTCCTGGCTTTGCTGTCAAGGAATCTCTCCAGACAGGACCAGTGAACTTATATATGTTGCCTGTGATCAAAGTTGCATTGACCACATGCAAGGCAAGAGTCATAACTTCTGTACTGTTGCCCCAGCACAGTCCTACAAACTTTTAAGATAGTTAAACATGTCTTGATTTGTTTTAGGGACTACCTTTCTTTTACACTTGGCAGTGCTCAGTGATTATTCCTGGCTTTATGCTCAGAAATCGCTCCTGGCTGGGGGGACCATATGGGATGCTGGGGTCAGCCGTGTGCTATAACATGTTTATAAAAGTTTTTTACTAAAAGCCAAGAAAAGGAGAACAGAATTGGAGGGCAGACTCTGGCTTACTCTCTAGGATACTATAAAATTGTAGTAATCAAATTAGTGCGCTATTGGTGAAAGATTAAGCAAATAGATCAATGTAAAACAAAAATGGGAACCAATAAATAAGTCTATATCCATGTGGAAAATGATATTTGACAAGGAAATAAAGTCAACAAATCAAAGATATTCTCTCTTCAATAAAAAATGCCAGGAAAGCAAAGCATCCACAGAAAGAATTTGGTAGAACTATATTACTCCCTAAGAATTGACACAAACTTAATTGCAGACCTAAATGTTAAACATAGTACTGTGAAAGTACTGAAGGACATAAAGAACTTAATAGATTTAATGTCTTATGTATAATAAATTAATTAAATGATTGATAAATTGTACTTAAATAAAATTTAAGTGAAGTCCAGAATAATGGTGACTCTATAGATATCTTGAATTGCATGTGGCAGATGTGGGTTCTATCCACATCATACCCTATAGTTTTCCAAATACTGTCAAAAGTTATTTGTGAGTACAGTGCCCAGGATTGAACCCTGAGCACTGCCAAATGTAAACCCAATACCAGAAACAAATAAATAATGGAGTAAATTCAAACAATTTCTATGTATAGAATAAAGATAAAAAATGTAAATTGAAGTACAAATGGAAATAAAATATACTCAAATAAAACAACTGCTAAAACAGGATTCTATTTAAAATACAAAAAATTCTTAAAACTAAAAATAGAACAAGGATTTTAACACTCACACAAACTATTTATAAATGACAAATCATTATAGGAATAAATGCTGCAAAGTAGATATTATATATAGATAGACATGTAGATAGATATAGTCAAGAATGGTCAGCTAAAATCACAGAGCTCTCCTGTATGAATTTTAGAATAGGTAAATACAGAACACTGGAAAAAATGTGATATTGAGAATTTGAAGCAATAAAACCGTGTTTTTAAGTGTTTAATAATATTTTTATTTAAGCACCATGATCACAAACATGATTTTAGTTGGGTTTCATTCATAAAAAGTACACCCTTTTTCACCAGTGCAACATTCTCACCACCAATGCCCCCTATCTCCCTCTCCTCTGGCTCCCTGCCTGTATTAGAAAAAGGCATAAAATCAAAATACATTGTTTGTGGAAAGTAAACCAATGCGACAATTTGGGGCCTGAAGAAATAGTACAGGGTTTGAAAATACTTGCCTTGCAACACTGCTAATCCATATTTAATCCCTGACATCACATATGTTTCCCCAAGCCCCACCAAGAGTGATTCCTTAACACAGTGCCTAGAATAGCCTTGTGTACCACAAGGTATAACCCTCCTCTTGCTACCAATTTGGAAAACAGTTTGTTAAAATTGTACTTACATTTATGTTGAGTTCAAAACAGAATATCTTTGTTATGATCTTTATACATATGTATATATTTACAAATTGGAATTGCTATGCAGAAAAACTAGAAACTTTAACTGCACTAACAACTATCATAGCAATATTAATAAGTGAGAAAAGTAAAATGCTTGTCTCGAAAAAGCCAGGAGATGGGGGAGGAGTGAGATGGGGGGCATAGTGGTGGGAATGTTGCACTGGTGAAGGGGAGTGTTCTTTCTATGACTGAAACTCAACTATAAACATGTTTGCAATCATGGTGATTAAATAAAGATATTATTTAAAGATTTTTCATTACATTTATTATACACTGCCATTTGAAAGCATATCTTTCACTTTTAAGTGCATATAAAATATGCACTATGAATTACAATCACCTTTCATAAGACAAAATATTATATTAACTAAAAATTAAATATAACATCCACATCTGCATAATTTAGGTGAATTTATTTTATTAATGTATTTACTTTAGTACCATGACTACAAACATGTTTGTAGTTGGGGTTTAGTTCTTAAAAAAAGAACAGCCCTGTTCACCATTGCAATCTTCCCACCACCAATGCCCTCCTTCTTCCCCCCCAACCCTTGTCTGTATTCAAGACAGAATTTTATTTCTCTCTCTCACTACCATTATCATGAGAGTTGTTGGTGTAGATATTTCTCTAACTGCACTCACCAATCTTTGTGGTAAGCTTCATATCATGGCTGTTCGTTTCAGCTCTCATATCTATTATCTCTGGGTGTTATTATTATACTGTCTTTGATCTTTTCTTGTTTAATTTTTTGTTTGGTTTTGGGACCCACCCAGTTGACTCCTGGCTATGCACTCAGAAATCGCTCCAGGCTTGGGGGACAGTATGGGACACCAGGGATTGAACCCAAGTTTGTCCTTGGTCAGGCTTCTGTAAGGTAAATGCCCTACTGCTCTGTTAATGTTCAGGCCCCCTTTGATTTTTCTTCGATCTCACGGATAAGTGAGACCATTTTGTGCTTATTTCTGACTTATTTCACTCAACATAGTAATCTCAAAGTCCATCCATATATAAGCAAGTTTTGTGACTTTATTTCTTCTAACAGCTGCACAGTATTGCATTGTACGGATGTACAACCATTTCTTTAGCCATTCATCTGTTATTGGGCATATGAGTTGTTTCCATATTTTGGGCTTTTTTTTTTTTTAATTTTTGGGTCTCCCGGTGATGATCAGGGGTTTCTCCTGCTATGCAGTCAGAAATTGCTCCTGGCTTGGGGCACCATATTGAACACTGGAGTACTGAGCTGCGGTCTGTCCTAAGTTAGTGCGGGCAAGGCAGATAACTTACCCCTTGTGCTACTGCTCCAGCCCCTGATTCTGGCTATTTTGATAGAGCTGCAACTAACATAGGTATTCAGAAGGCATTTTTATTGTGTTTTTGTGGTCCTAGGAATTCTGAATTGGAGTTGTATAGCTGGATCATATGAGAGCTAAATGTCCAGGATTTATTATTTTTAGGAATATCCATATTATTTCCCAAAATGTCTGGACTAGATGGCATTCCCACCAGCAGTGAATGAGAGTGTTTTTTCGCAAATCTGCTTCAGCAGTGGTTGTTTTTATTCTTTGTGATGTATGCCAGTCTCTGTGTCGAGAGATGATATCTCATTATTGTTTTGATTTGCATCTCCCTGATGATTAATGATGTGGAACATTTTATCATGTACCTTTTGGCCATTTTTTATTTCTTCTTTGAGGAAGTGTCCGTTCATTTCTTCTTCTTCCCATTTTTGATGGAATTTGATGTTTGTTTCTTGTTAAGTTCTGTTAGTATATTGCATATCTTATATCTTGTATAATTGTATACCTTATCTGATGAGTGTTGCATAAATAGTTTCTCCCATTCCATGGGTGACCTTTTTTAACCTTACTCGTTTCCTCTTGGTTGCAAAATCTTCTCAGTTTAATGTCATCCCATTTGTTTATATCTGCTTCTATTTGTTTGGATAGTGATGTTTCCTCCTTGAAAATACCATTAGTTTTAATGTCATGGAGTGTTTTGCCTACTTTTTTTCTATATACCTTATGGTTTTAGGTCTTATATCAAGGTCTTTAATCCATTTAGATATAACCTTTGTGCATAGTGTTAGAATTCTGAGTTTGCTTTTTTGCATGTAGCTGACATGTTGTCCTAATTCCATTTGTTGAAGAGGTTTTCCATGTTCCATTTTGCGTTTCTTGAGACTTTATCAAAGATTAATTGAGAGTATGTTTGAGGGTCCTCTTGATTCTTATTTGTGGCTCATTCATTTTGTGTTATTCTTTTTTTTTTTTTGAGTTATATTGTGATCCTCCATATTGCTTCTCTAAACTCCTTATCTGATAAGTTAAATAAGTTTTCTGAACTTTACATGTCATGGAACTTCCACCTTATTCTCTATTAATGGGGTAGGCATGCGTTGTTTTCCTATTGTCTCAGTTGTAATTTGGTGTTTTCTATGTGTTGTGCTGTGGTTCATTGTCTGGGAGATGTCTGTGAATAAAGCAAAACTGAATGGCTGGACTCCTCTGGCTCCAGCCTTTATGGGCGAGGTCATGTCACCTCTGCTGACTTGCCTGGACAAGGTAGTTTACAGATGAAGGAAAGCAGAAGCAGATCAAAATGGCCTCCATGTACCATTTTTATAACAATTGCTTCTGGTTCAGTGCAAAGGTCTATGACCTAGCTCAACAGGTAATGTGATTTCTCTGTAATGGTTGATCAATTCCTTTTTAAAATTGACACCACGGATGTCATTTTTATAGTAGTAATCATTCTAATCTTGTTTTATTTTCAGTAATAACTCTTCTCTTATTTTCTATTTTTAAACAGTCACTGTTATGAATGCTAGCTAATGCTAATTAGGAGGATAGATTCTAGTGTAACCTAGGTTAATGACTGTCTGTGAATATATACAGATATAATATACTTATGTATTTCTATATACTGATCACAGAAAAATAAGCATATACTTAAATGATATAATTTTAAAGAAAAGAAATAAATGTTTTACTGAAAATGTAAGAAATCAAAGAAACTCAGGAAAAACAAAGTTTAATAATTGTGAATAGTAATTTCTTGACTTCAGTGACAAGAACAGAGACATTTAAAATTATGACATTCCTTCATAGAGCATATATACATTTATCTGTTTTATAAAATATTTCCACATGTATATGTATATATATAGTTATTCACAGATAGTAAATAACATAAGTTACATTTGAATCTAGACTCCAGACATAATATTAACTAGTATTCACTACATTGGCTACATTTATTCACTACATTTATTTTGAAAATAAAATGTTATGGCAGCTTGAAATTAAAAATTAAGAGAAGTATCATCACAAAGACTACAACATTAATTACTTTGTTTTACCTCATATTTCATAATTTTTCTATATAATTGAGAAAGAAAAAAAAGAGCATGTGGGTCAGGGACAAAGTGGTCACAGAAGTATTGTTAGAGATAAAAAATGACAAAACTAAATACCGAAGCCAAAGTCAAAAACAATAAAATCAAGAGGCACAAAACATAACAAGCTAAAAACAAAATGGACCTGTTACACTAGGAGACAAGGGGACTAATGGTGGAGCTGTGGAATGCATGATGAAAACTGTGGTGGAGGGAGGTCAATACTGGTGCTGAGAATGGCCCTAATTCACTGTCACTAAATGCCTGGAATACAACTGTGAAAGATTTGTCATTTACAATGTTCTAATAAATAAATAAATAAATAAATAAAGGAGAGAACTAAATACTCAAGCCAAAGTCAACAAAGATAGAATCAAGAGACCAAAATTGTAACAGTCTAAAATTAAAATGGACCTGTCTGGTCAGGAAGCTAAGGGTGAAAGTATAACATGCATACTGGGACCTTTGATGGAGGGAGGTCAACAATGGTGATGGAAATGGCCCTAATTCACTATCACTGTATTCCTGAAATACTACTCTATAGGACTTGTAGTTCACAATACTTTTAGTAGAAAATTATTTTGAAAAAAAATAAAAGAAATATTCTAAGCACTTTAGATGTCATAACCAAGTTGCAGCATGTATAAGCAGTTGACTCATCCAACAGAAATGCATTGCATTTTAATGTTTTTTGTTTAGTTTTTTTTGGTTTGGGGGCCACACCGATGATGCTCAGGGCTTACTCCTGGCTATGTGCTCAGAAATCACTCCTGGCTTGGGGGACCATATGAGACACCAGGGGATTGAACCATGGACCATCCTAGGTTAGCCGTGTGCAAGGCAAATGCCTTACTGCTGCACCCCTGATCTGGTCCTGCATTTTAATGTTTTGAATTTGATAATAATTTTTGATACTGTAGAAGCTTATGGAAATTTTATTTGAAGTGTCTAGAGTCACTATTTAGGTGTGAACTAGACCTAAGAAATCAAGGATCTTTAAATCCTCCTGTGTCCTTGAAATGTGTTTTCTACTTGCCTTTTCAACTGCAGAAATTTCTTTTTTTTTTCATTTTTTTAATTTTAATTATGGCAACAAAGATAAAAAGAAAGAGGACAGGGTAAAGTTACAGTGGAAGCACAATCACCCACAAACAGAATTCTCGGTAGTCCCATCGATGATATCCCAGCCTTGAATTTTCAGTCAAAGAGCAAAAGAAAAACAAAGCTGAACCCATGTACAATACAATTACTTAGTCCCTTAAATCCCCAGTTGTAGTACATACTATTTCTTAGCAACACACAATATAATCTAAAGATATTAGACTTATGTAACTCCTTAAACATTGAGGACAAAGTACATTTATCTAGTTCCATGCATAGTTTAAGTTAAACCCAATGTTTTTTTTATTTTGGGGGGGCCACACCCGGTGACGCTCAGGGGTTAATCCTGGCTATTCGCTCAGAAGTCAATCCTGGCAGGCACGGGGGACCATATGGGGAACCGGGGGATCGAACCACGGTCCATCCTAGGTTAGCGCAGGCACCTTATCTCCAGTGCCACCACCTGGCCCCCAAACCCCAATGTTTTAGTGGATTGTTTTTCTTAAGAATTGAAGTCAAGGGAACATAGTAAAAACGGTGTTAGAGAGGCATTTGTTTGCATAGGCCCACCAAAATAAAAGGGACATGGAAAGAAAAATTATGGGCTAAATACAAGGAGACCCTACCCCTGAAGTTTCCTGGCACAGGACCGAATCTAGGCTCCAAGCAAACTAGTTTGTCCAATCCAAGTCATTGTCTGTAGTGGCAATACACCTTCATTCCTCACATAGTCTCTGTTCTTGGTATCATGTTTCTGCATTAAAGATCCTGGGGTCTGCATATACCATATTGCAGTCAGGATGGTGCAGAGCATCCTCTCGTTTCACCTCACACTGAAGGGGCAATAGAGAGAACCATGTCGCTTAGAGCAGGTCATTCTTGTTGTCAAGTCTTCTCAGTGTTAACGGAAGTCTCCTTTTAGGAGATCGATGTCAGACCTTTGGTAGTGTCTTTCCTGGTAGAGGGTTGCTTCCAGATGTTGCTATAAAAGACCTTGGATGTTTCATAGATAGCTTGCCTTGTTCTGGCGTGAATGGAGGATGTCCATTCTTCTGAGGCCTGTGCCAGGTCATTATATCAATGTTCAGGGTGTAAGGTATATTGTAATGAGATTTGTGTGTTCCTACCTCTATTAGATAAGAACTTATCTGTATGTATACTGTTTTCCCATTTTAATGTGTCTATGCAAACAAGGATCAATGCCATGTACCGTTATTGGGGCATCTGAAGGCAATAGGAACAAGACCAGCAATCTCCATAACATAGTTCAATCATAGGCATTAAACTGAGGGACATTTGCACCAACAAGTCTTACTGAACAGCTTACAAAGAAAAGACAAGATGAAAAGTGGAAAGAAACACCATGGCAGAAGAATATATAGAGAGAGTTACAGCTGTTAAACAAAGTACACATAAAATAATCAGAAGATATATGTGTTCAATATGTGTTCAATTTATGTCCTTCAATATAGTTCTGGGATTGTTAGATCCACTGTATGTCTTTAGTCTGAGATTATAACTGTGTGTTACTTAAATTAAGAAGGGTAAATCTAGGGTACTGATAGTTGGGTATGAAATTGCCAGTGACAGCATGAGTATAGCTGAGCAGCTATCTTTCACTCCCCAGATCAAACTCGACACATAAGCCAATCTCTGGAGCCGGCCTGGAAGTGGGGAAAATCCAGGGTGCCCCATAAGGTCCTCCCAGGAACCCACCTGGAGATCTGGAGGAAAGAGGAAGAGGGGGGTCGGGTGACCTAGGTCCGAGACCCCACACCCTAGGCCAGGCCAAGAGGCCTGCCCGTGCCGGCTAAAAAATCCTGCTCCAGGAAGGAAGGAAGGATCTCCCAGGCCCTCTGGAGAAATTTCTTAAAGGAAATATATATGACACAGTTGTGTTTGTTAAGATCATCTCAATAGGGCCAGAGAGATAGCACAGCAGTGGGGTGTTTGCCTTAGATGTGATCGACTTGGGAGAGACCCAGTTTGATTCCTGCTTCCCATGTGGTCCCCAGCCTTCCAAGGGCAATTTCTGAGTGCAGAGCCAGGAATGATTCCTGAGCGCTGCTGAGTGTGGCATGAAAATCAACCAACCAATCAATCAATTAATAGTTTAAAAAAACATTACCTCAGGCTGGAGATATAGCACAGTAGATGGGCGTTTGCCTTGCACACAGCCTATTCAGGACGGACAGTGGTTTGAATCCTGGCATCCTATATGGTCCCAGTACTTGCCAGGAGCAACTTCAGGGCCCAGAGCAAGAAGAACCCCTGAGCACCGCCAGTTATGACCTAACTACCCCCTTCAAAAAATGATTATCTCAACAATATATACAACTTTATAAGTCCAATATTTTGTTTTCTAATACAAGGATTGTAAAATATAGCATTTTAAAATCTCATAACTGTGCTTCTATTTGTAGCATTTTGTACCTCCATATAATTTTGAAAAAAATTATTTAAAGGTCATTATAAATTTGGTATGATTTGGGTGAAATGTTCATTTTGACAATGTTAAGAACTGCAATCCAAGAACCTAGATCACCTTCCTGTTTTCTTGAGATTTCTATTTTAACACTAATATATAGTTTTTAGTGTGAAAGTCTTGCACTACCTTTGCTAATATTTAGGAATTTAATTCTTTTTTTTTTGTATTTGGGCCACACCCTGTGACTCTCAGTGGTTACTCCTGGCTGTGCACTCAGAAATCACTCCTAGGTAGGTGGGCCCTATGGGATCCTTGGGGATTGAATCACAGTCCATCTTAGGTTAGCACATGCAAGGCAGATACCCTACCTCTTGCACCACCACTTCGACCCCTAATTCATTAAATCATCGTGAGACAGTTTAAATGTTGTTAATAGTTGAATTTTAGTTATAAAATACCATCCCTTTACCTGCATTCATTTCTTACTACCAATTTCCCTACTTTTCCTATCATATTCTTCTCTCTCAACTTACCTCTATTGAAGACAACTTTCTTCCCTCCACCATTGTTTTTAAGCTCTGTGGCTTTCAGTTCTGTTGCTGAAGGGTATCATGCATATCACTTTACTTTCTTTGAATACCCAGTTCTTGTCCAGAGTGATCATTGCCAACTATATTGCTATCACTTTGTCCTAACTGCACCCTCCTCATATCTTGATTTCTTTCTATTCTAGATCATTATTTGCTTATAGAAATACAAACTATTGCTGTTTACATTTCTTTTTTTTTTTTTTTTGGTTTTTGGGCCACACCCAGTGACTCTCAGGGGTTGAGACTTCTGGCTATGAGCTCAGAAGTCGCTCCTGGCTTGGGGGATCATATGGGGCACCGGGGGATCGAACCGCTGTTCGTCCTAGGCTAGCACAGGCAAGGCAGGCACCTTACCTCCAGCGCCACCACCCGGCCCCCGCTGTTTACATTTCTATATGCAAAGATTTGGAAGATATGTATATTTTAATTGTAGTTATGTAAAAAACCAATATGTAGGAATCACCATGGCAATGTAAATCTTATACATGAAAGGATTATACATGAATAACAATACTACAATAAATACAAGACACAATAAATGAAAAAACACTCCTTGTCCATTAATGAAAAGAATTAATATTGTTAAAACTACCATATTAGTCAAATCATAAAAATTTAATACATTAATTCATTTTATGCCTAGATATTTATTATTATCAACATTGTAAATGATTATGCCTAGTTATTTACATTATATCTATATATCAAGATGTCAATCATATTCCAAGGATATATAACAAATACTACTAAAATTTCTATAGAAATATAAACCTTCCAAAATAGCAAGAGGAGTTCTAGAAATCTGGATATTGCATTTCATTACTTTAAAATATTTTATAAAGTTGTTTAAGTCAAAAGATTGAATTTAAATAAAAATAAACTCTGGGGGCCGGAGAGATAACATGGAGGTAAGGCGTTTGCCTTTCATGCAAAAGGACAGTGGTTCGAATCTGAGCATCTCATATGGTCCCCTGTGCCTGCCAGGAGCGATTACTGAGCAGAGAGCCAGGAGTAACTGCTGAGCGCTGCCGGGTGTGACCCAAAAAAACAAAAACAAAAGCAAGAACAAACAAACAGAAAACAAACTCTGAGACAATGGATAGTACCAACAGTTCAGTATTATAATCTCAAATGTATGGATAGTTATATATAATAGAATATATTCACATATATTATATTAATAAAATATTAATATATAACACAACACATATTTAATATGTAATACAATAAATATATATTTATATTATATAATTATATATAGAGTCATATATACCCTCCACCAGCCACCTTGGGGTCTAAACTTTTGTTAGACTGGGAATATCACAGTTGTATAGTAATATACCCAAAGCAGTTTCAACACTGACAAGATTAGATCTAAGCTGAAATCACCAATATTTAATGTTTCTGCCAAGGTGGCAGGTGGAGAGTAGGGGAAGTTTGTTTGAGGAAATGGGATTGCAGAGCTTGAGAGTCCTGGTGAGAGGAGTTGACACTGGTGATGGGATTGGTAGTAAAATATTATATATCTAAAACTCAATTATAAATAAATTTGTAAACAGAGTTCTTTTATTAAGTAAAAATTTGGAAAAAAAAAAGAAAGAGAAAAAACCCTCATATTGAGTTTTGTTTTGGAAGTGATTCAACCTCCATAGAATGCAACATGGAGACTTCTTAAATAAAACAAAAGTAAAACTACTAGTATAGTATATATATGTATGTGTATATTGTGTGCATAATCATATACATTTATGTATACATGTTATATGTATACATAACTATATATGTACACATACATAAATCATATACACATATACATACATGTATATATACATACACTATAAATATATTTGTACAATATACATGTGTGTATATGTACACACATGCATATATGTATATATATGCTTTGCACACTTATAGTTTCATTATGGTCTTCTGAGAATTACATGAAGTTTTTCCTGAGCACAGAATCTGGAGTACATAAGTCATGAGCACAACCCATTGTACTTCTAAAACAAAAACAAAAAAAATTGTTAAATTTTTTTTTCAAAAAATTATTTTTAAATAAGAGAATTTTCAATTATTGAAGTAATAATGAAACTTTTGAATTTAATGAACTGCTATTTTTCATATGAGTTCCAACTTGATGCAACCAGATTTTTATTTTAGAAATAAAAATATAAATTTCCTCAGCACTCTATTACTATCGTTTTAGATAGAGTTATAGTCCACTAAAATGAAGGAATTTTTTTTCTAACTTACATTGAACTTGAAAAACCTTGACAGTGGCCTTTTGAGTGCCAGAAGGAACATAGATATCATTCTGTATTTAACTAGTGTTCATGTTGTCTGTTGTAAAAATCCAATAAACCTTTCTCTTTAAAGAGAAGTTATTTATAGTGAGTGGTGTTTTTTCCCCTCAAGGGGACACATTTACTGTTTCTGTGTCAATAATTCTGTGAAAAAAAGTGATGATTACATTTGGAAAAAAGTGGCGAAATGGAATTAAATCAGATTGTGATTTCTGGTTTCTTACCCATGCTAGAAGAAAAACAATTGTATACTGGAAAATGGCAATTTTAAAATAAATATACTTCTTTAATTACTATTTACATACACAATAGTAATATAGTGAAGATTATCATGTAACATAAGCTTCATATATATTAATAATAACAAACTCATCACTATTAGAATAAAGAAATAAAAATAAAATAAAAATAAATCTAAGGAATGTGAATAAATTAAAGCACAATTTAAAGTGACATTTGTGTACAGTTATATGTAATATAACTGATATATTTATTTTAATGTATATACACATAAATATAGATAGAGGTTAATATAAGACATAGAATACTAATTGAATAAAGAAAATATGTCTTCTGCTAATTCTCTGAGACCTTAAAACTTTATTTAGTCTCTCCAAGAAAGATTATAAGACATCTCTGAGACAAGCTAGACATGTAATCATTTATGCCATGTTTGCATGTTTACTCTGGGTACAAATTGCATATTTAAGCCAGAAATATGTACTGGTATTTTATTTTGAGTATACCTAAATAAAAGTTTATAAGATACATGAGGTTTATAAGTGACACCAGAAATACGCATTTTATGATCCTAATGCCTTGACCAACAAATTCTGAATTCAGTATGACTCATAAGTAATTCCTTTCTGTTATTTTGATTTTCTTTTTTTTTGTTTGTTTTTTTTTTTTTTTGTTTTTTGGTTCACACCCAGTGACGCTCAGGGGTTACTCCTGGCTATGCGCTCAGAAGTCGCTCCTGGCAGGCACGGGGGACCATATGGGAACCGGGGGATCGAACCGTGGTCCGTCCAAGACTAGCGAGGTAAGGCAGGCGCCTTACCTGCAGCGCCACCGCCTGGCCCCTGTTTTGATTTTCTGACTTGTAGAGTCATAGAAAGAGGGCATTTATGTATCTATTATTAATTTATAT
>PVKC010010154.1:0-13481 GCA_004027635.1 Crocidura indochinensis
CCCCTCTTTTTTTTTTTTTTTTTTGGTTTGTGGGTCTCACCCGGCAGTGCTCAGGGGTTACTTCTGGCTCTACGCTCAGAAATCGCTCCGGGCAGGCTCGGGGGACCATATGGGATGCTGGGATTCGAACCACAGTCCTTCTGCATGCAAAGCAAACACCATACCTCCATGCTATCTCTCCACCCCCCTATTATCACCCTCTTATTGCCACTAAACTTGAAAATCAATTTCCATATAACTGTGACATTCTGAGAGCCAATAGTACATCTCTATGTATCCCACATTCTAGCATTCACAATAGACTGAAACTATAAAAATATCTCTCATCAAAAAAAAAAAATATATCTCTCATCTCAGGGCAGAGGGGAAGCACAAAGGTTAAGGTAATTGCCTAGGAAGTGGCTGTAGATACAACCCTGACTAAATTCTGGCACCGCAAATAAGTCCCAAAGCACAAATCGGCATGGTTCCTCAGTATAAAGTTAGGAGTGGCTCTTAACACAGACCAAGTATGCCCCCTACTTTCCAAAAGAATCCCATCTGTCTGAAATAGCATAACTCTACAAATAAGGGAGGTGGCTACAGAGCTCCACTCTAGTCAGAACACACCCTAACAAGCACATTTTGGTTAAAAGTACTATTTAGCCATTCAGTTAACCTTAGATATTAATTAGGGAGATGTGAGGTTAGAGCAACATCATTCAATTGGCTAAGTGCACGCTCTGCTTGCAGGAGGACCAGGTTCTGGACCTGATGTTCTTTTGTGACCACCTGTGAACATGGAGCCAGGAGTACACTCTAAGCACTGCTGGGTGTGGACCAAAACCAAAAAGTGAAAACACAAAAAAAGGCCAAACAAAACTAAGGTAATTTGGATGGTGCAAGTGTTCAAAGTCACATATAGGAAAAGCTAAGAAAACCTAAAATAGTTAATAGACTATGACAGTATCTTTGAATCTATAAAGAAATTATATATGGATGTGAGATCATACTCATTCAGTGTGTTTTAATACAGCATCCTATGCTTGCTTCAGAGAATGGTATACAGATACCTTAAACTTTTTTTTTATTGTGGGCAAAGTGAATTACAAATCTTTCACAGTAATATTTAAGGCATATAGTAGTAATGAATGAGGGGCATTCCCACCACCAGTGTTGTCCTCCCTCCACTCCTGTTCCCAGCATGTATCCCTCTTCCCCCTCCTCTACTCTCCATAATGCTAGTGCAGCTGTCCCCCCCCCCCCCCCAATATACAGCTTGATACAACTGAGCAGAACATCTGGAACCATGCTGAAAGACTATAGCCTAGGCTCAGACCTAGGATCTGAGCAAAAGCCAAGTCCATGAACCACAGAAGGCTGACTACAACAACAATGATGAAACAGAAATCCTAGAACCGTAAAAACAAAACAAAACAAAAAAAAACAAGGAAACAAACAAACAAAAAACCTCTCTTCTAGCCTTTGCCCAATGACCTACACAAATAACAAGATCTTCAGCTACAGAGGCGGGATGTCATCACCCATACCTGAGCAGAAAGTCTTTTGGCAACATAAAAAAGATCTTGGGGTGTGTAAATTGAAGTTTTTGTAAAGGGGCTGAAACAATAGCACAGCAGATAGGGCGTTTGCTTTGCATTTAGCCAACCCAGGTTCAATTTCCGGCATCCCACACGGTCCTCTGAACCTACCAGGAGCAATTTCTGAGTGCAGAGCCAGGAGTAACCCCTGGGTGGCCCCAATGTGAGCCCAAAAATCAAAAGACAAAAACATAAACATTTTTGTATATGCCCTTTTTTTCCCCCCAGGAAAAATCCTATTAAATCCTCTGAAAAATCAGCAAGACCCCAAAAACAAACATGTAGGGTCAAAAGTGTTAAGGAGGAAAAATGCTGGCTCAGTATGAAGAACTTTCTATTTCAGCTGCCCTAAAACAACAGTAATAAGCACCCTGTCACTGTAGGTTTTCTATAAGGGAGAAAAATCATCATTCCCTGGGGATGCTATGGAAATTCTTGTACCAAATAAGGACTCAACAAAAACTTCTGACATTCCTTTCAATGATGAAACTCCATGAATATTTTTTCTATTTGGTACATGGCTAGTTCCATGGCTACCTAAATAGAAATCACCTGAACAACCAAAATAAGAGGAATCTTCATAAAGACAGTTGCTAATGAAAATGTCTAAAATTAAAATATCAAAATATAAAAGCTCAAATTTCAAAATTAACATAAAAACTTCATTTTAAAGGTACTGTTATAATCTAGTATGAAAATTAACCATAATAGAAAGTTTTAATAAAAGATTTCTTCCCATTTAAGAAACCATTAAAGCTTACCTGTATGCCATACATACTGGACCCATACATATGTGCTAGCAGCAAAAAAAAGCCATTGTATGGGGATGAAGAGCAGACAAATTATATTCGACGTGAATGCTACACAAACAAAAAATACTGAGAAGGCCTAAAGGGGGGAAAAAACATATCTTAGAACTTTTTATTTCAGATATATTATTAAAAGCAAGCTGAACAAACATTATAAAACACGAAATGTGTATAATAAGCGCATTGCAACAGCTATTTAAAGTATTTAAAATCATGTAAAAAGTAACTGTTAATTTTATGTTGAAGAATAGTATTATTTATAGACTCAACTTAAAAAAAAAATGTAGACCAGAACTGAGGTTGGTTCAAAATGAGATCATTTGCACTCCATAGTTTGATTACCTAAAAGAACTAGAATATTAAGAGATTTTTCTCTCAAAAAATTTTTTTCAAGAGTCTCCTTAATGAATATGGATGAATCACAATACCAGTAACAATTACATTGGTGTTAACAATTTTTTTTGGAGGGCCTCACACTCAGAAATGCTCAGGGGTTACTACTGACTCTGTACTCAGGAAATCACTCCTGCTGGCGCAGAGGAGACCATATGAGGTGTCAGGGATCTAACTCATGTAATGTGAGTCTATCATATTCAAGGCTAATGCCCTACCTGCTGTGCCCATGGTGTTAATTATTTTTAAAATGCAGACTTCCTCTGGGCATACTACTACTATCATGATTTGACTTACTATCAATTATCAATAAAACATAAGCTTGAAACCATAGTTCCAAAGCACAAGTTTTCTGTGACAAAACAGGTCACATTTGCTGTAAACAAGGCATAGATACAGATTTAAATTGTGACTACAGGACAAATCCCCACTAAAGCTCACTAAGGATCTATTTGCTCTTTGCTCTAATCCAGGGATTGCAAACTCGAGGCCCGCGGGCGTTTGCCACCCTCTGTACAACATTTTGTGGCTCTGCCCTAGAGGAATCTTTTGTTTTGCTTTGTTTTAGTTGTTTGTGTCACACCCCCCAATGCTCAAGACTTACTACAGACTTTGCACTCAAGGATCGATTTTGCCTCCTGTGGCCCCCAGGTAAATTGAGTTTGAGACCCCTGCCTAATCCAATACTTCTCCAAAGTTGTTGATCAATGGGGCTCTCTGATATTCTTTTAGGAGTAAGGGAGATTTCTATAAAGGAGTATTCAACAAGCCTGGGTCTACTCCCAGTGATATTTTGACAATTAGACGAGATAATTCAATATCAGGGCCTGGCAATGTTCATGCCCAATAGTTCTGGAGGCTGCCAGCGCCACAAATGGCAGAGCTTGAGGGGCCTCCTGTTGTGCACAGAAGTGGGGAACATGTAACACTGGGGTTCCAAAGTCAGGGATAGAGAACAATAGTATTTGCCTTATATGTGGGAAGCCAAGAGTTCAACCACTGGTACTACATACTCCTACCCCCAGCACTGGTGTGGCCAGTATGGCCTTAGAGGACCCAAACCACTGGGAATGACTTTGGTGGCTCCTAAGGAATTATCCTGGTGGTCCTGGCACCACAGGACCTGAGTAGTACATTAAACTACAGACTCAGGAGACCAGGTATTGCTGAGAGTAAACCCTGAAGCCTCTGAACATTTTTGGGAGGCCAAATAAATAAAAATAAACATGTCTCCAATTGAGGGCTTTCTACATATAAGGAGATGACCCAGACCTCTAAGCTATCTCCTTGCTACTGTTATTTTTTTAGCAAAATAATAACTAATTTAATTTCTAATAAAGTATGTACAGAAATAATTCATATTTTAAAAATGCCTCTCTGATAACCTCATTTTTCCTTGGCCATATCTGGTGGCGCTCAGGGGTTATTCCTGGCTCTGCGCTCAGAAATCACTCCTGGTAGACTCAGGGACCATATGGGATGCCGGGGATCAAACCTGGTTGGATGCATGCAAGGCAAATGCCCTACCGCTATGCTATCACTCCAATCCCTTATAACCTCCATTTTTTAAGAGTGTATAATGATCCTAAAACCAAGAAGTTACAAAAGTAATGCTCTAATTTTAACCCAATCATTAATGCACACTACAGTGTAGGACTAGGCAGTTATTACTGCTTTATTTCCTGTCTCCCTCCCAAACTCCCACTTCTCTCTTCTCTTCTGACAAAAGGAGGAAGCAGCATGATTGATTAGTGGGTTTAGATAAAATAGCCTTAGAAATTAATTTTGGGCTACAGACTCTATTAGTTCTTCCCAATTCTAAGAATAGTTAATATAATTTTAATTAATTCACTGTTGTTACTATGCTTTTCTCAGAATGGTAACTAAAACCCTTATACTTGAAAAAATATTATTAATAAACATACCAGTCCTTGGTATCTGAAGGAATCATAGACGCTTCTGATGAAAAGCCAGAATGGCCACAGGTATTCAAATCTGAACTCTAGAACAAAATCTGCCAGGAGAACAAGTGCCCATACCACCAGAAATTTCAGGTATAAAAATGTACTGGAAAATATAAAAATAAAGAGTTTAAAGTCAGTTATGAAGAACAAGAAATAGAAGGAATCATTTCTATTTAAAAGACAAAATCTTAATTTAATCTACATAAAATAAATGGAGTTAAAAGACACAAAGATGCTACGTCATCACCAAATAAATAATAAAAGTTCTGATGTTCATTCTGAGACCCATGACTATCAAGACCATAAACAAAAGTTCTTAATTTCCTTTAGAATTGGAAGTGGGAGAGTTTAAATCTCATCACTATTTAAAATGTACCAAGTGCCTGACTGCAAAATTCTGCAATACACAAAATTGCAGTTTTCAAGATGTTCATTAGAAGAAAATGTCAGGGTTGAAAGGCATTTCCCTACCCCTCTACATCTGTTTGAAGAGTCTCTGAAATTCTTAATATACAACCTTATATGCTTGAAAGTTGTCTTTTTCCTCCTTTCTCCTCTTGCCTATGTGGTATTCATTTATATGAACCAAACAAAAACCAATGGATTCCCCAAATAGGGACTAACTTAGGAAGCAGATGTCTAGCACTGAGGACTACAAGATAACAAAAATAGACGTTAGAGATAAATATCCAGTCTGATATTACAGAAAGTTTTTTGGATTGGGTTTTGGGGACACATTTAGCAGTGCTCAACATTTATTTGCTTCTGGCTCAATGTTCAGGAATTACTCCTGGCAGTGCTTAGGGGAGCATATGGGATACCTCATGAGAAGCAAACCCAGGTCATCTGTGTACAAAACAAATACCCTACTCATTGCATCATCACTAGGGTCCCAAGATAGTACAGACAATAAGGGACTTGCCTTGCATGTGGTCAACTGCAGTTCAAAGGCCCACAGCAAATGGTCCCATCACCTACCAGGAGTGACCCTGTGTTAGAAGCCAAGAGGACTGCCAAATTTGCCCCTGTCCCCCTTTACCTGACAAGAAAAAAATCCTAAAGTTTCCCAGCCTAGAACTAGCTGAGATGTAAATATATGTACTAGTTTTCTCTGGACTTTATTTTAAACAGAAACACACTTTGAACAAGTCACAGTGTTAGAACACAAAGTACACTATTGTAGGAGCTCAAATGACACGTGGATTTTTCGTACTTTATATTTGATTAATTTTGTTTGTTTGTTTTTGGGTCAGACCTGGTGGTGCTCAGGGCTTAGTCCTGGCTCTGCATTCAAAAATTGCTCCTGGCAGGCTCGGGGACCATATGAGATGCTGGGAATCAAACCAAAGGTACATCAGGGTTGGCCACATCTGTCTGGCCCCTACTTATTAAATATTAAGGGACCGGCCCAGGAGATAGCATGGAGGTAAGGCGTTTGCCTTTCATGCAAAAGGTCATCGGTTCCAATCCCAGTGCCCCATATGGTCCCCCGTGCCTGCCAGGAGCAATTTCTGAGCATGGAGCCAGGAGTAACCCCTGAGCACCGCCGGGTGAGACCCAAAAAATAAATAAATAAATAAATAAATAAATATTAAGGGACCATAATTTACATAGTCATTCATAGTTGAGTTTTAGGGTATAATGTTTCAAAACCAATTCCATGACCAGTGTCAACTTCCTTCCACCAATACCCTCAAGTTTCTGTCCCTAGCCTATCTCCTAGACACAGATTTTAAATGTATCATTTTTCACATATCCACATTCTTCCACTTCAGTACATTAGGTTTTGTTTGTTTTTTTAGTTCATTAGTAGTATAAAAGATAGTATTCTGATGGGGCCGGGGCTGGAGATAAGGTGCCTGCGCTAATCTAGGACCGACCGCGATTCGATCCCCCGGTTCCCCATATTGTCCCCCCCCCCTGTGCCTGCCAGGAGCGACTTCTGAGCGAATAGCCAGGAGTAACCCCTGAGCGTCACCGGGTGTGGCCAAAAAAACAAAAAACAAAACAAAACAAAACAAAACAAAAAAAGATAGTATTCTGACAATTCAACTATTAAGATATTTTTGGAGGTTGGAGCAATACAGCACGGCAGTAGGGCATTTGTCTTGCATATGGCCAACCCAGAACGGAACTCAGTTCTATTCTTGGCATCTCAAGTCTGCTAGGAACAATTTCTAAGTGCAGAGCCAGGAGTAACTCCTGAGCACTGCTGGGTGTGACCCAACACCCCCCCCCAAGAAAAGAAATTCTTAATTCTCATATATGGGATATAAAGAAATAAACAAATTTTAAGATACACAAATTGAAAACAAAGTAGAGGTGTAACACATACTCAAAAGCAACAGAAATCAAGAAAACTAATCTTTTGTTAATAAATTCTTTAATTGAATCACCATGGGATACAGTTACAAAATTGTTCATGACTCAGTTTCAGTCATACAATGTACAACATCCTTCACCAATAAGCATTTCCCACCAGCAATGTCCCCAGTTTCCCTTCTGCCAAACCCTCATCCCCCTGCCTCTATGGCAGTCAGACTTCTCTCTTTTTCTTTCATTCTACTTTCTCTCCCCCTCCCCTTAGTTCCTTCCCCCAAGAGAACTGATCTTTATTATGTAGAACTGGGACAATGGAGGAAGGATGTGGAACGTAGTGGATAATGTAGTGCTAGATAGAATGTGTTATGCATGAAAGCCTATATAGTAGTATAAAACATGACACCTAAAATAAATAAAAATTAAAAAAAAAATTCCAATGGGCCAAAGCCATAGTACAGAGGATAGGGCATTTGCATTGCCTGCGGCTAACCCAGGTTCAACCCCCAACAACATCCCATGCAGAAGCAGAAGCAAACACTGAGTAGTACCAGCGAAGCTCAAAACAATACAAAACAAATATTCCTAATCCAAGTTCTTAGCCTCGTCAATTCAGGTATTTTAAAAAGTATCTGGGTGGGAGTATAGTGCCAGTGATACAGCACATGCCTGTGTTTAAGAGTGTGATTTAGGGGGCCGGGCGGTGGCGCTGGAGGTAAGGTGCCTGCCTTGCCTTGTGCTAACCTAGGACGGACCTCGGTTCGATCCCCTGGTTTCCCATATGGTCCCCCGTGCCTGCCAGGAGCAACTTCTGAGTGAATAGCCAGGAGTAACCCCTGAGCGTCACCGGGTGTGGCCCAAAAACCAAAAAAAAAAAAAAAAAAAAAAGAGTGTGATTTAATGCCCCACTCACAGTACTTCCACATATAGGTCTCTGAAGTAGCAAGGAGAAAATGATTTTCAAGATACACAGACTGAAAATAAAATTTACTTTGACATGTAAGAGTTTTGCATGGTGCTTTGCAATACAAAGATTCAAACACTGGTGTGATTATTTAAATATAGCACCAACATTTTTAAATATATTAAAATTAAGTTAAAAAAGATGAGACTATGTACAAGAGGGCTGAGTGAAAGAAGATTCGTTCATCCTTGAGAATTCTCTTTTCCCTCAGAAGTCATACACCATAAAAGAGGTCAACAACAGGCACACATGACTTCAGTGATAGCAGTATTCATAATAATATAAAAGTTGCAACTAGGGGGCCAAAGAGATAGCACAGCTTGCCTTGCAAGCAGGCGATCCAGGACGACAGTGGTTCAAATCCGGCATCCCATATGGTACCTGGTGCCTGCCAGGAGCAATTTCTGAGTGCAGAGCCAGGAGTAACCCCCGAGCACCGCCGGGTGTGACCAAAAACAACAACAGCAACAACAAAAAATTGCAACTAGGGCCTAATTGTAATACTAATTCTTTTTGTTTTTGTTTTTTCTTTTTTGGGCCACACCCGGTGACGCTCAGGGGTTACTCCTGGCTATTCGCTCAGAAGTTGCTCCTGGCAGGCACAGGGGACCATATGGGGAACCAGGGGATCGAACCGAGGTCCGTCCTAGGTTAGCACAGGCACCTTACCTCCAGTGCCACCACCCGGCCCCATAATACTAATTCTTAATAGAATTTGACTGAGCTTGATATTTTTCTTTTTTTTCCTTTTTATAAAATTACTTTATTTAAATACTGTGGTTACAGGTTTGGGTTTGTTCTTTTCCAAAATTGCAAAGTTGTTCATGGCTGAGTTTCAGTCATACAATGTACAGCACCCTTCACTGTGCAATTTCCCTCCCTCCCTCCCTCCTCCCTGCCTGCCTCTAGGGCACAAATTTTTCTTCTCTCTCTCTCTTTCTCTCTCCCGCCCCTTCCTCCTTCTCCTGCCCCCCTCTCTATGTCTCTTCCTTTTTTTTTCTTTTAGACACTGGTTTGCAATATTGTTGAAGGATATCATGACTATCACTTTATCTCCTTTTAGCACCCAGTTCCTGTTTAGGATGATCATTTCCAACTATCATTGTTATAGTGGTTTCTTCTCTGTTCTAAATGCACTTCCCCACTATTTGTGACAAGCTTCCTACCATGGACTGGTCCTCTTGGCCCTCTTCTCTATTGTCTCTATATTGCCATACTATCTTATTTTATTTCACTTTATATCCCACATTTTTCTTAAAGCTTGATATTTTCTTTCTTTTTTTTTTTTTTTTTGGTTTTTGGGTCACACCCGGCAGTGCTCAGGGGTTAACTCCTGGCTCCAAGCTCAGAAATTGCTCCTGGCAGGCACGGGGGACCATATGGGGCACCGGGATTCGAACCAATGACTTTTTGCATGAAAGGTAAACGCCTTACCTCCACGCTATCTCCCGGGCCCCAAAGCTTGATATTTTCTTAAAGATCTTTTTGGCTTTTCTTTTTTTGGGGGGGCACACACGAGTGGCAGTTCTCAGAGGTTGCTCAGCATTCCTGCTTTTGCACTCAAAATCCCTTTTGGCAAGTTCAGGGGACCATATGGGATACCAGGGATCAAACTTAAACCATCAACGTGCAAGGCACACTATCTGGTATACACTTGCTCTGGGCCCTGGGCTTGATAATATTCTGTGTAAGGTATTTTCCATAGAACTAAGAAACCAAGGCAGGGACTGGAGCAATAGCACAGTGGGTAGGACATTTGCCTTGCATGCAGCCGACCGAGGTTTGATCCCCAGAATCCCATATGGTCACCAAGCCTGCCAGGAGTAATTTCTGAGTGCAGAGCCAGGAGTAATCCCTGAGCGTCACTGGGTATAACCCAACGACCAAGAGAAAATAGAAGAAATAAAAAGAAAGCAAAGGAAATAAGAAGTAACAAAATCTTAAATCCTAAAAACCACCTTTTATTTTCCTTTCATAAGTTATGTTAACCAGATGATGAAAAGAGTATTGGTAGCGGATGGGAAGGGGAGTTCTTTCACTACTTAAATACAACACTGATCCAGGAGAGAGTAAAACATATATATATATATATACACATATATATTATATACAGATAGTCCTTGCTTAACAACCTACCTGTTTAGCAACCGCTCGCACTTACGACCATCTCTTCACCATTATTTAATTTTATTTTAAATATCCTTTTTCCATCTTGTACACTCTACAGTACAGTAATGTGGTTTTTGGTGCTTTACTAACTTTATGTTCTGTAATACATTGCAGTACTGTGTAAATCACACAACCTATGCAAATTAAAACAAGTGGAATTTTTCAGTTTGATCTTTCTCGTTATTTTACTTATTCAGAATACTGTATTGTCAAGTACTATGCATATACTGTACTACTGGATACTCTCATTCCTCCCTTCAACCCCTCTTTTATGAAACTATAGTTTGTAATGTTGAAGGGGTGTCATGTCTATCATTTTATCTCCTTTTAGCACCCAGTTCTTGTCCAGAGCGATCATTTCCAACTAGTAGTGTTATAGTGGTCCCTTCTCTGCCCTAACTGCACTCCTCCCACCCATCCACTTTGTAGCAAGGCATATTTTATTAGAAAGAATAAGTTATGTAGGTATCTGAATGCACGTATATAATTGATTCTAGAGTTCCAAGCTGCTCGACTTTAAAACTCAACGTTTTTGTTTTCCTTTGATTTCATCTATTTTAAAGAAGAAATAATAGGGGCCAGAGAGATAGCATGGAGGTAAAGTGTTTGCCTTGCATGTATAAGGTCAGTGGTTCGAATCCCAGCATCCCATATGGTCCCCTGAGCCTGCCAGGAGCGATTTCTGAGCATAGAGCCAGGAGTAACCTCTGAGCACTGCCGGGTGTGAACTCCCACCCCCCCAAAAAAAAGAAGAAGAAATAATAGTGTCTCTCTAATCCATGTTTCTAAGACACATAAAAAATAACATGCAAATGTACTGACTGACTTCTCTGATAAATCCCATACACATAGCTGAATGAGGCAGAGTGGATAGCTCATCATGTTGAGTCACTGCTATCCCCAAGTGGAAAGGGAGATTACTTACTACCAACTCCTCTCTGCCCAAATGCTCTAGGCATGGCAATATCCCAAGACTAACTAGTAACATTTTGTTTAACTTTTTAGTTAACACTATCCAGAGAACAGAGGCTTTGTTGAATACTTTTAAACCAAAAGCAGCACAAAAATGATCAAGTTACAGCAATTCTTTTTTCAATTCTGTAACTTAAGGGGGTCCTTTTTAAATATTTGGGTGTGGCTTCAAAATCAGTAAATAAATAACAAGTCATCTTATTACTTAATGACTATCAGGACTAAACAGACAGTATAAATGCCTTGCATATATGCAGCTAACCCTTGTTCAATCCCCAACAGCACAAGGTTCCCTAGGCAACACTGGGAGCAACCCCTGAGCATAGAACTGAAAGTAGCTCCCAAGAACTTCTGGTTATGGCCCACCCACCTTCCAACAGAAACCTATAAGATGACTGTTCAACAGTATAAAACCCCTGACTCCTTTTTTTCAATGAAAGGTTTTGGGTTTAAGTTGATTTTTTTTACAGTGATAGAGATCAATCCCAGGGTCTTATACAAACAAGGCATGCACCCTATCACTGAGACACATCCTCAATCTCTCCTCCTTGCTCTAACAAGTCATAAAATTTTGCCAACTCTCAGTAGATACATTCCAAGAGTAGAAAATTAGGGTCCTGGGAGCCGGGAGGTGGCGCAGGAGGTAAGGTGCCTGCTGCCTTGCCTGTGCTAGCCTAGGACGGACCACGGTTCGATCCCCCGGTTCCCATATGGTCCCCCGTGCCTGCCAGGAGCAACTTCTGAGCGCATAGCCAGGAGTAACCCCTGAGCGTCACTAAGTGTGGCCCAAAAACCAAAAAAAAAAAAAAAAAAAAAAAAAAAAAAAAAAAAAAAAAAATTAGGGTCCTTATTTATATAGCATTATAAAATATTTCTTTTAAATCATAAAAATGTATTTAATTATAGTTTCATATACCCAATTATATAAAATATTTATATTATTTGTACATGGTAGTTCATTATATGACTTAAGACTAACTTAATTTACTTTTATTATGATCCCAAAAAACTACTTAACTACAAAATATCCCAAACAAAACTTAAAGAAAATGCATTTTCTATAATAACATACTGAAACAAGAGCTAAGCAACAATCTCTTCTGATAGGCTTCTTATTTTTGGAGGGAGTCATACCTGGCAGTTTTCAGGGTACCATATGGAATGCTGAGGATTGAATGAGTGTCGGCCATATGCAAGGCCCAAGAGCTACCCACTGTACTACTGCTCTACCTTTTGGCCCTCTTTTGACAGTCTTAAAGGCTTTTATTTTGGGTGCTAATAGATAAAGACATATATCATTATTATACTTAATGATAGTGATTTCTTTCTAAGTGAATAATAAATATATTTCCCTCTATTCTCTTCCTATCCTTGCCATTAAAAATAATTTCCACCTGGATCTATTTAGCAACACACCCCATCTATGCTTCAATCATCTATGATTAAGGAAAATACTGACCATTCTTTTTTCCAAATAAAGTACACTTTCCAGTATCTCTAATCTGCTTGTCACATAGATCATTTACTGGTGGCCACATAGTTTGATCATCAATCCTTAGAACTTGACTTTTTCCCTAATGACCATTTAGTTCTATGTAGGGTCTGTTTTGGAGGGGGTATAGTTTAAGGAATCCTGCCTGAGACTTAGCGGAGGAGTCAAGAGACAGAGAGAAGGAGGAGAAAAAGAATGAGGTGTACATCCCACATCTGCAGTGCCTGCCCAGGGCAAGTAGGCTGCTAAGCAGGGCAGGCTGTGACAGCAAAAAACACCCATTGAGTCAGATAAATGTCCTCAGTGGGTCGAATGTAATCCACAGGTCACGGTTTGGGGAGCCCTGCCCTATCTTATGTCTCTACAATATTTGTTTAATCTCTTGCCCAGCTGAACTCTTACTTAGATAATTATAGTATTAGTAATCAAAGTGTGGTGTACGGATCAGCAGCATCAACAAGCGAAAAATAGACCCTGGGTCTATTTAATCTAAGGTTATCATTTAACCAGATCTTAGATTATTTATGTATACATTAAAATTTAAGAAGTGCAAGTCTAGGGGCCCGGGAGATAGCATGGAGGTAAGGCATTTGCCTTTCATGCAAAAGGTCATCGGTTCGAATCCCGGTGCCCCATATGGTCCCCCGTGCCTGCCAGGAGCAATTTCTGAGCATGGAGCCAGGAGTAACCCCTGAGCGCTGCCGGGTGTGACCCAAAAACAAAAACAAAAACAAAACAAAACAAAAAAAAAAGAAGTGCAAGTCTAGGGGACGGTAGCACAAGCGGTAAGGCGTGTTTGCCTTGCCTAGGATGGATCGC
>PVKC010010154.1:13581-26129 GCA_004027635.1 Crocidura indochinensis
GTATTTCCGAACCATTTTCTCACTTTGGCCCTTTTCCATCTTGTTTCCTTCCTGTGATAGCCCCCCCCCCCCCAACCATGCATGCTATTTTTACCTGTGACATCCTTAGAATATCCTAAAGCTCCCAAAAGGGCCATATGTTGAGAAAAGGGCCTGGTTGAGAAATGCTGGTCTACAGTATAATCTTATGCCATGAAACTTCCACTGAATTCCGTAATGTCTCATAAACAATGATCCTCTTAGGTTATAAATACTATTTCCAAACTGTTAACTTTTCCCCTCAACTTACAACATTCAAATTATTCAGGGCTAAATCTTTCTCTTCTATTTTTCCTCTTTTGAGTTTATTTGTTTGGGGGGGGGGGGTTCACACCCAGTGATGATCAGTGCTTATTCCTGTCTCTGTACCTGAGATCACTCCTGGTGTGGCTCAGGAACTCTTCGACAAAATTGGGGGGAGGCCGTGCACAGCAGCACTTGAGGATTACTCCTAGCTTTGAGATCAGAAATCATTCCTGGCAGGCTTGGGGAACAATCTGGAATGCTGGGGATCAAACCAGGGTCAGTCAGTCTTGTACAAGGCAAATGCCCTACCAGTTGTGCTATTGCTCAGGTCCTATCTTCAAAAAACTTTTTGTTGAATAAATGGCCTGAGATGAATAAGAGTGTCTAGTAAGACTGACAATACAGCCTTATCAAAATTGCAATGGTGAAGGGGGTTATTCTTGGAGGGGGGGTGATTTAGGGGTCACACCCAGCAGTGCTCAGGGATTATTCCTGGCTCTGTGCTCAGAAATCACCCCTGACAGGCACGGGGGTGGGGGGCCTGGGGTGGGTGGGGGGGAGACCATATCGGATACTGGAATTCGAACCACAGTCTTTCTGAATGTAAGGCAAAATGCCCTACCTCCAGCCTATCTCTGTGGGGGGGGGTATTCTTTTTATGACTGAAACCCAACTACTGGAGAGATAGCATGGAGGTAAGGTGTTTGTCTTGCATGCAGAAGGATGGTGGTTCGAATCCCAGCATCCCATATGGTCCCCCCAAGCCAGGGCGATTTCTGAGCACTTAGCCAGTAGTAATCCCTGAGCAAACAGGTATGGCCCAAAAATCCAAAATAAATAAATAAATAAAATAAAAATAAAGAGATATATTTAAAAATACCTATTTTTCTCTTAGTTATTATTTTACTAGTAATAATAACAAAATAAATAATCAAATATATATTATATATATATATACACTTAAAATGAAGGTGAAAAGATAACTGAGAAACCTCGGAATATACTCCAAAATCCTATTTTCACTGCAGCACTATTCACTATAGCCAGTACATGGAAACAACTCAAGAACAGGTGGGTGAATAAAGAAACTATGGAACAACTATTCAATGGAATTCTATGCAGCTGTTAGGAAAAACGAAATCATTACATTTGCATATCCATAAATACATGGAGAATATCATGCTGAGAGAGAAAAACAAAATTATTGCACTAATCTGCAGGATATAAAAATATAGTATGAGAATAATACCCAAAGACAACAGAAATGATGGGAAGGAAGTGCAGTTATGACAATGAAGGAACCACTATGGCAAGGCCAGTTGGAAAAGATAACTTTGTACAAGAACTGGGAATTGAAAGGAAGTGACTTGTGTGATACCTCTTCAGTAACAGTACTGCAAACTACAGTGTCTAAAAGGGGAAAATGGAGGATTAAAGGGGGCAGTGCAGAGGGAGGGAGAGTAACTGGGGAAACTGACTAGAAAATGAACACAGGTGAAGGGATGATTATGATTGAAACTCAACAAGACTTTTTAACTCTATCTCATGGTGATTTAATCTTTTTAATTATTTTTAAACATACACACAAACAAGTGACTAAGGAAGATACCTAAACAAAGTAACATTAGCAAAGAAAACAAGCTCTGACTGTATGAAAGATTACTAAGCATTGACCTACTACTCTGTCTCTGCTCTCTATCCACTCTAAGAATGAAATCTAATCAGCCTTGCTCTGAGTGCCCAACTCCATTGGCCTTCCAGCTCCTGGCTCTGACTACAGTTCTTAAAGTAACTTGTACTAAACATTAAAAAAAAATCTGCAATAGGACTATAGTGATAGCACAACAGGTAGGGTGTTTTTGCCTTGCACATAGCCAACTTGAGTTCAATCCCAAACATCCTAGATGGTCCCCTAAACTCTCCAGGAGTGGCTCCTGACACAGAGTCAGAGAAGTAACCCAAGTACTACCTGTGTAAACTATAAAACAAACAAACAAAACAAAAAAAAAAAACCCCACAAATCTAGAATAGATACTATAAGCTAATTTACTGGAGAGTTTAAATTTTAGAATAATCTACAACAATATGGAATTTGTGGGGTTCTGAATGGGAAAGGAAAAGTTCCCCTAAGAGAAAGAAGACGTATAGGTCATTTAAAAAGTGTGTTAACTGGGGCCGGGCGGTGGCACTGGAGATAAGGTGCCTGCGCTAACCTAGGACGGACCACGGTTCGATCCCCCGGTTCCCCATATGGTCCCCCACGCCTGCCAGGAGCGACTTCTGAGCGAATAGCCAGGAGTAACCCCTGAGCGTCACCGGGTGTGGCCCAAAAACCAAAAAAAAAAAGTGTGTTAACTGGGGCCAGACTATCTACAGAGGTCAGATGCTTGCCTTGCAAAAGGCTGACTCAAGTTTGATTCCCCTGCATCTCATCTAGCTTCCCAAGCACCACTAAGAATAATTCCTGAGGGGCCGGGCAGTAGCGCTGGAGGTAAGGTGCCTGTCTTGCGTGCACTAGCCTAGGATGAACCGAGGTTCGATCCCCCGGTTTCCCATAGGGTCCCCCAAGCCAGGAGTGACTTCTGAGCGAATAGCCAGGAGTAATCCCTGAGCGTCACTGGGTGTGGCCCAAAAACAATAAATAAATAAATAAATAAATAAATAAATAAATAAATAAAAAGAATAGGGGGGTCGGGCTGTGGCACTGGAGGTAAGGTGCCTTCCTTCCCTGCGCTAACCTAGGACGGACCTTGGTTCGATCCCCCGGTTCCCCATATGGTCCCCCGTGCCTGCCAGGAGCGACTTCTGAGCGAATAGCCAGGAGTAATTCCTGAGCGTCACCGGGTGTGGCCCAAAAACCAAAAAAAAAAAAAGAAATACATCACTGAAAATATGCACTGTGAAGGGATGGATATTGAAACATTATATAACTGAAATTTAATCATGAACAACTTTGTAACTGTTTATCTCACAGTAATTTGATTAAAGAATTTAATTTTAGGGACCAGAGAGCTAGCACAGGGGTAGGGCATTTACAGCCAACACAGAATGGACCCTGGTTCGATTTCCAGCATCCTAGATGGTCCCCTGTGCTTGCCAGGACTGATTTCTGAGCACAAAGCCAGGAATAACAACCCCTGAGCCCCACCAGGTGTAACCCAAAAACCAAAAAAAAAAAAAAAAAATTTAATTTTGAAAAAAGAAATTCATCATCTATTTATACAGAAAAATAAAAAAGAAGCTATATCATTTTTAGCTTTTTTGGGGGGAAGGTCACAGCCAGAAGCATTTAAAGGCTATTCCCAGCTTGATGTTTGGGGTTCCTCCTATGAGTGCTCCCTAAACTATGTGGTGCTCGGATTTAGATCCAAGACTCCTGCATGCAAAGCATGCACTCCAACCTGTTAAGCAGCTCTGTGGCATGGAACTATATGAACTAAGTAACAGATATGATTCTACTTACACAATTTTACTATAATTACTTAATAAGCAACTTTATAATACTTTATAACATTTTTATTTTTATAAGTTTATATTTTATATTATGTATGGTAATATATAAAATATTAATTATATATTAATTTGGGCGAAGCTTTGGGCCACAACTAGTGTGCAAATGCCTTACCGCTGTGCTACCACTCTGGCTCCCATATTATAATAGTTATAATTACTTTATAAACAACTTTATAATACTTTATAACAACTACTTTTATTTTTTTAACTTCATTTTAAAATTATTTTAGAGGTTGGATATATAATACAGCAGAGTGCTGCCTTATATGTGGCTAACCAGGGTTCAATCCCCAGCATCCCATATGATCCCCTAAGAATCACGAGAAGTAACCTGTGAGCATCACCAGATGTAATCAAAAACAACAAAAAATTTATTTTAGACTGAGAGAAAAGAGGGAGTAATTCCTTTTTATCTTTTACTGAGATTTCACAAATGATAAAACATACCAAGTTTCTATTATTCTCCCCCTAAGTTTCTATTATTCTGCCTATGTGTATACATGAGCTATTTTCTCCAAACATTTGAAAAGAATTTGCAAATATAATGCCCCTTTATTTCTAAATTTCTTGAAAACATGAGCATTCTCTCATGATCATCTCATAATTATCAAAATAGTGATATTAACAGTAATACCTTGTTATCTTATCAAACTATTTAGATTATTGTTATAGGTTTTATTAAAATTCACATAATTATCTCACTAATGACAGCTAGTTACAGTCAGACTGAAATTGACATCAATTGACATCGTTCAGAAAGGATGAGTGGCACAATCAAGTATGGGAGGACAATACGACAGACTCTGTAGTCAAATTGATATGGGTCTTCATCACTCTCTGGCATTCTCGCTTCTTGGGAATGAGAATCCTTCACCTTGCTAATACCCCAACAAAAGACACAAGTCAAGACTGCTTCCCAATAAGAATATTTCTAGAATGATCATTATAATAGAGAGACATATAACTCAAAAGCAAAAAAAGTATTGTTTTAAAATAAACTAGAAACAATGTATCACGCAGCAGAGTCTGTCAAAAACAGAAAAGAAAAATAATACTTACCAAATGACAAAGACCAAATACAATACTCATTCCCTCTAAAGACCAAGTATACTCATTACAAGATGTGCAAAGTTCCATTTAAAAGGTGTCTTAAAAAGAAATAAATAATACAATTTAAAAAATAAATAGTAAGGGCCGGAGAGATAGCATGGAGGTAAGGCGTTTTTGCCTTTCATGCAGAAGGTCATCGGTTCAAATCCCAGCATTCCATATGGTCCCCCGTGCTTGCCAGGAGCGATTTCTGAGCATGGAGCCAGGAGTAACTCCTGAGCACTGCTGGGTGTGACCCCCCCCCCAAAAAAAAAATAGCAGCCATCGCTTCCCAATGCCAGTGCCGCCTCTCTCTCACAGAGGTCCAGCTGAAGGAGAAAAGGAGTAAGGTCTCTCTGCTGTGCTAGTACAAAGCAGACTGCCCGCAAGTCAACCAGTAGTAAAGCACTGGCCGCTCGAAAGAGTGCACCCTTTACCAGAGGGGTGAAGGAGCCTCATCGTTACAGGTCTTGTACTGTGGCACTCCGTGAAATTAGGTGTTATCAGAAGTCCACTGAACTTTTGATTCGCAAAATTCCCTTACAGCACAGCATCTGGTGTGAGAAATTGCTCAGGACATCAAAACAGATCTGCGCTTGCAGAGCACAGCTATAGATGCTTTGCAGGAGGCAAGTGAGGCCTATCTGATTGGCCTTTTTGAAGCTACCAACCTGTGTGCTATTGATGCCAAACGTGCAACAATTATGCCAAAAGATATCAGCTAGGGGGGGAAAAAAAGACATCCAGCTTGCACACCGCATACGTGGAGAACGTGCATAAAAACCCACTATAATGGGAAACATTTCATTTTTCAAAAATAATTTTCCCCTCTTCTTTTACTGGTAGTTCTGAACATTAGATTTTTCCCACCTATGGAGGTCAAAGGTACCTAAATATATGATTACAAATGGAAAAATAGGGGGGAAAATCAGATATTGGTGGTTTTTCCATTTTCATTTGTGCATGAATTTTTAATATAAATGCAGGGGCATAAAGCATTAATGGGAAGTCAAAATGAACAAGTTTCAGCAATTCAACTTTATAACAATGATAAATAAACCTGTTAATTTTTTCTGGACAATGCCAGCATTTGGATTTTTTTAAACAAATGTATTTCTTATTGTTGGCAACTAAATGGCATTTGTGGCATTTTTATCATATGTTAGATTCCATCCATTCACTATACTTTTCTAACTGAGCTGTCCAACATGCAAGTACATGTTTTTAATGTCTGTCTTCTGTGCTGTTCCTGTAAGTTTGCTATTAAAATACATTAAACTATAAAAAAAATAAAAAAGTAAAATAGAGGCCAGAGCCCAGCCTGCCTTGTTCAATCTCCAGCATCCAATATAGTCCGTGGGCACTGCAAGGAGTAATTCCTGCTCTTCTCTCCTCTCTGCTGAGCTGATCTACGAACCGACCCCGGTCCCTCGGTAAGATGGTCTCACTTGACCCACGTGGGACTGATCGAGCCGAGTGATTGGGGATCCCAGAAACATAAAGACCACCACCGGCCATGCTTCTGCCTCTTCTCTCCTCTCTGCTGAGCCGATCTACGGACCAGGACCTCTCCAGGCCCCGTACCCTACTTTGAAACCCCTGAATTCCATACCAGCAAGGGGACTTAGGTGAATTCTGTTTATGGGTGATCGTCCTCCCACTGTAACTTTACCTTGTCCTCTCTCTTTGCATCTTTGTTCTCATAATTAAAAATAAAAAAAAGTTAAAAAAAAAAAAAAAAGAAGTAATTCCTAAGTGTATAGCCAAGAGTAAGCCCTGTGCATTGCTGGGTGTGGCCCAAACTAAAGGGAAAAAAGGCAACAGAGAAGGAGTGAGAAGTAAATTACTTCTGATGCCATAATCCAGTGATGCAATGAGTATAACATCCTTAAGGACAACAAAGAAAAAATACAAAGGAATAATGGTTAGAGCTATAAAAGGGTTCTACAGGTAAGGATACTAGCTAGATACCTTAGAAAGGTTGATGAAATAAGGCCAGTTTCTGAGCACCACCAGGTGTGGCCCAAAAAACAAAGCAAACAAACAAACAAAAGAAATAAGGCCAGTTTGCTATCAGTTAAGTTTAATGTTAAAGTTGGGGCCAGATATAGGACATTTGCCTTGCACACAACCAATCCAGGACGGATAGTGGTTCAAATCCCAACATTCCATATGGTCTCCTGAGTCTGCCAGGAGTAATTTCTGAGTGCAGAACCAGGAGTAACCTCTGAACGCTGCTGGATATGGACCCAAATAAAAGAAAAAAAAAAAAAAGACCTCTAACAAAGGCTAAGTGTTGTTCCGTTTTGGCACATACCATTTTAATTACTTAGCTTATTAAAAGCCAATTTAACCAATTTAATTTTCTTCTGGACATATTTCTTTTCTCTTCTTTTTTTTTTTGTTTTTTGTTTTTTGGGCCACATCCAGTGACGCTCAGTGGTTACTCCTGGCTATGCCCTCAGAGGCTGCTCCTGGCTTGGGGGACCATATGGGACACCGGGGAATCAAACCGTGGTCTGTCCTAGGCTAACGCAGGCAAAGCAGGCACCTTAGCTCTAGCGCCACTGCCCGGCCCCCTGGACATATTTCTTTTTTTTTTTTTTCTTTGGTTTTTGGGTCACACCCGGCAGCGCTCAGGGGTTACTCCTGGCTCCGTGCTCAGAAATCGCTCCTGGCAGGCACGGGGGACCATATGGGGCACCGGGATTCGAACCGATGACCTTTTGCATGAAAGGCAAACGCCTTACCTCCATGCTATCTCCCGGGCCCCTGGACATATTTCTTAAAAACAAGTAAGATAGGGCTGGAGAGATTGCATGGAGGTAAGACATTTGCCTTACATGAAGAAGGACGGTGCTTCAAATCCCTGCATCCTATATGGTCCCCCAAGCCTGCCAAGAGTGATTTCTGAGCGTAGAGCCAAGAGTAACCCTTGAGTGCTGTCAGGTGTGACCCCCCCCAAAAAAAAAAAACACAAAAAAAACAAGTAAAATAATTACACTCAAATCTAGTAAGCTTTATTCCAATGAATAATCATTGTATTTGAAAATTCACTAAATTTTATTAAATATCCCAATTACAGTATTTCACTTTGAAGTAATAATTGTTTGGAAAATTACTATCTGGCTTCACAGATAGTAGAGAGAATAGTGTGATCCCTGCACTGTATAAGTTTCCACAAGTATCATCAGCAGTGATCCTTGAATACAGATCCAGGAGTAAATTTCACTGGGTGTGGTCCCAAAAACAAAATTTCTTTTTCTTTTTTTCAATCAGAACCTGACAATCAGCTTTCTATCTGACCATCCAAAGACTTAAATTACCAGGGTTTTGCTTAGTTTTTTTTTTTGGTTTGGGGGCCACAACTGTCAGTTCTCAGGGATGATTCCTGGTTCTGTGTTCAGAAGTTAATCCTGGCAGACTCGGAAGATCATATGGGATGCCAGGGATGAAACCCGGATAGGCTGCATGCAAGGCAAATGCTCTTATCTATTGTGCTAACAGTTTGATACCTCCTATTACCTTTAAAATCTTGGTGTTAAACTAGAACATGAAATAAATAAAACATAGTTAAGTCCAGGGGCTAGAGTGATAGCACAGAGGTAGGGTGTTTGCCTTGCACACAGCTGACCTAGGACAGGCATGGGTTCTATCCTCAGCATCCCATATGGTTCCCCAAAATTGCCAGGAGCAATTTCTGAGCAGAGCCAGGAGTAACTCCTGAATGTTGTTGGGTGTGGCCTCCCTCCCAAAAAAATACCAAAAACATCAGGACAGAGATAGCATGGAGGTGTGGCATTTGCCTTGCATGCAGAAGACGGTGGTTCGAATCCCAGCATCCCATATGGTCCTCCGAGTTTGCCAGAAGCGATTTCTGAGCATAGACCAGGAGTAACCCTTGAGTGCTGCTGGGTGTGACCCCACTCCCCCCCAAAAAAGGAAAAGATAAACATGAACTGACTGAACAAACCACAAATAAGAATCGAGAGGGACCAGAGCAGTAGTGCAGTGGTAGAGTGTATGCCCTGCATGCAGCTGACCCAGGACAAACCTGGTTCAATCCCTGGCATCCCAGGCCCCCCAAGCCAGAAGCAATTTCTGAATGCATAGCCAGGAGTAACCTCTGAGCATCACCGAGTGTGGTCCAAAATCCAAAAAAATATCAAGAGGATATGAAAATAAAAATGAGAAAACTCCAAACTAAAATAACAGGACTGGAAAAATTGGTAGGCAAAATGAAAACATCACTGGAAAACCTCTCCAACAGAGTAACAGCAGCTGAGGACCAAATTAGTGAGCTGGAAGATGAGAGGTATAACAACTTGATACAACAGAAGAGATTTCAAAAGAGCCTTACTTAAAGAAAATGATCAGGGGTCAGAATGATAGCATACCAGTAGGGTGTTTTCTGTTCTCAGATTCCCAGCATCTCATATGGTCACCTGAGCCTGCAAGAAGCAACTTCTGAGTGCAGAAACAGGAGTAACCAACCCCTGAGCACCGCCAGGTGTAACCAAAAAAATATTTTTTTAAATGCAAACAATCAGACAATGGAAAAAAAATCTTCAAAGAATGTGAACAGAAAAAAATAGAAGTCTTTGATAAACTCAACAGAAACAACATAAAAATCATTGGAGTCTCAGAGACCCAGGAAGAAAATCCCCAAGAAGAATCAATAGTCCAGGATATCACTGCAGAGAAACTCCTGGAACTAAAGAGTATGTGTAACCAAATCCTGCATGTCCAAAGAGTACCAGCTAAAAGATATCTGAATAAAAGCACTCAAAGATACATCTTAATCACAATGACGAATCCCACAGATAGGAAAAGAATACTGAAAACTGCAAGATCAAAAGGCAAATTACATTCAACAGTGCATCCTTAAGATTTATAGTAGAGGGCCAGCGAGGTGGCACTAGAGATAAGGTGTCTACCTTGCAAGCGCTAGCCAAGGAAGGACCACGGTTTGGTACCCCGGCGTCCCATATGGTTCCCCCAATTTCTGAGTGTTTAGCCAGGAGTAATCCCTGAGCATCAAACGGGTGTGGCCGAAAAAAAACAAAAAAAGAAATAAAATAAATAAAGATTTATAGTAGATCTAGGGCTGGAGAGATAGCATGGAGGAAGTGTGTTTGCCTTGCAAGCAGAAGGATGGTGGTTTGAATCCTGGCAACCCACATGACCCCCAAGCCTGCCAAGAGCAATTTCTGAGTGAAGAGCCAGGAGTAACCCCGGAGAGCTGCTGGGGTGACCCAAAAACCAAAAAAAAAAAAAAAAAAAAAAAAAAAAAAAAAAAAAAAAAAGAATTATAGTAGATCCCTCCTCACAAGAGACCCTCAAGCCTGAAGGCAGTGGTGAGCTATCATGACAAAACTCAATGAAATAAATGCTTCGTCCAAGATACTTCACCCTTCCAGACTCACTTTCAGATTTGAAGGAGGCATACATAGCTTTAAGGACAAACAACAGCTGAGAAACTTTACAGACTCAAAATGAACATTAAAAGACAAAATAAAAGATCTACTTTAAGACAAGACAGATCAACAGACACACCAAATTCCTACAGAAAGATGACAATACCATGACAATTATCTCTCTCAATATCAATGGTCTAAATGCCAGTTAAAAGACACAGTGTGTCAAAATAGATCAAAGAGCTGAATCCAACACTCTGCTGCCTACAAGAAACAGATCTGAATAGTCAGAACAAACAGACTCAAAATCAAAGGTTGGGGGACAATCATCTAAGCAAACACTCCCTTAAAAAAGCTGGAGTGGTCATATTAATATCAGATGACACAAACTTTAGACTTAAAAAATGTATAAGGGACATATAAGGACATTTCTTAATAATCAAGGGATATGGGGCCTTGATAAGAGATAGCATGGAGGTAGGGCATTTGTCTTGCATGCAGAAGGATGGTGGTTCGAATCCCAGCATCCCATATGATCCCCTGAGCCTGCCAAGAGTGATTTCTGAGCATAGAGCCAGGAGTAACCCCTGAATGCTACCTTGTGTGACCAACACCCCCCACCCAAATCAAGGGATATGTTCAACAGGAAGAAGTCACACTCATAAATACATACAAACCCTATGAAGGACCAGCAAAATATTTAAAACAACTGTCGACAAATCTGAAGACATCAATAGCAACACAGTAATAGTAGGAAATCTTAACACTACCCTGTCAGCACTTGATAGGTCAACAAGACTGAAATCTAATAATATACTAGAGCTCTAAAAGAGAAATGGAGGGGCCCGGGAGATAGCATGGAGGTAAGGCGTTTGTCTTTCATGCAAAAGGTCATCAGTTCGAATCCCGGTGCCCCATATGGTCCCCCGTGCCTGCCAGGAGCAATTTCTGAGCATGGAGCCAGGAGTAACCCCTGAGTGCTGCCAGGTGTGACCCAAAAACCAAAAAATAAAAATAAAAAAAAATAAAAAAAATAAAAGAGAAATGGAAGAAAGTCTAGTATACAAATACGTATATATAGGTCTCTCCTCCTTCAGAAAACTGGATACACATTCTTCTCCAGTGCACATGGGTCATTCTCCACGATAGACCACATGCTGGCTCATAAAACATACCTCCATAAAATCAAGAGAATAGAAATTGTACAAACCACCTTCTCTGATCACAATGCACTGAAATTAGAAGTGAACTACAGACATAGAGAAAAAACTTTTTTGTTGTTGTTTGTTTTTGTTTTGGGGTCACACCCAGCAACCATCAAGGGTTACTCCTGGCTTCCTGGCTCTACACTCAGAAATTGCTCCTGGCAAGCTCGGGGGACCATATGTGATGCTGGGATTGGAACCGCCATCCTTCTGCATGAAAGGCAAACACCTGGGGCCGGAAAGATAGCACAGGGGCATTTGCCTTGCAAGCAGCCGACCCAGGACCTAAGATGGTTGGTTTGAATCCCGGTGTCCCATATAGTCCATCGTGCCTGCCAGGAACTATTTTTGAGCAGATAGCCAGGAGTATCCCCTGCGCACTGCTGGGTGTGGCCCAAAAACAAAAACAAAAAACAAAAAAAAGGAAAAGGCAAACACCTTACCTCCATGCTATCTCTCCAGTCCCCGAGAAAAAAAAACCTTTTAACACCTGAAAATTGAACAGCTCACTACTGAATAACCAGTGGGTCAGAGATAAAATCAAAGAGGAAATCAAAAAATTCCTAGAAAAAAATGAGAATGAGGGGGCTGGGCGGTGGCGCTGAAGGTAAGGTGCCTGCCTTGCCTGTGCTAGCCTAGGACAGACCACGGTTTGATCCCCTGGTTTCCCATATGGTCCCCCAAGCCAGGAGCAACTTCTGAGCGCATAGCCAGGTGTAACCCGAGAGTGTCGCTGGGTGTGGCCCAAAAACCAAAATAATAATAATAATAAAATAAAATAAAATAAATGAGAATGAAGACACAAATTATCAGAATTTTGGGGACATGGCAAAAAAAAATGTTATTAAGGGGCCAGGCGGTGGCGCTGCAGGTAAGGTACCTGCCTTGCCTGGCTAACCTAAGACGGACCGAGGTTCGATCCCCTGGTTCCCCATATGGTCCCCCGTGCCTGCCAGGAGCGACTTCTGAGCAAATAGCCAGGAGCGTCACCAGGTGTGGCCCAAAAACCAAAAACCAAAAAAAAAAAAAAAAAAAAAAA
>PVKC010010155.1:0-26017 GCA_004027635.1 Crocidura indochinensis
GCGTAGACACCTTATCTCCAGCGCCACCTCCAGGCCCCTTAGAACTGCTATTTCTGTACTTCCAGTTAAACTGGTTGTAACTAAAGGCATTTAAAAAAGAAGCTGGGTGGGGGAGAGGGCGGTGGCGCTGGAGGTAAGGTGCCTGCCTTGCCTGCGCTAACCTAGGACGGACCGTGGTTCTATCCCCCGGTTCCCCATATGGTCCCCCAAGCCAGGAGCAACTTCTGAGCGCATAGCCAGGAGTAACCCCTGAGCATCACCGGGTGTGGTCCAAAAACAAACAAAAAATAAAAATAAAAAAGAAGCTAGGTCCTTTTATTTTTGCAGTCTAAATCATGTGCATCCAAAAGTCACTGCACATATCACAGATCTAAGAATTCTTAGGATCAGGTAGATCCAGAAATAGAAAGTATTTCAGGAATCTCAATGGTGAAACACATAGTCTTAAACTAGAATCTTTATTTACTTACTGCTCAAAATATTACCACCTTATGACAAGACTATTAGTTCTTATATTTGTTTAAATGTAACATTTAGTTAATCTTTTTATATTAAATCAGCTTTTTTGTTTTACTAAAAGAGAACTAAAGATTTTCTATGCAAAATTTTGCATTAATCCATAACTAATAATACCTCAAATACTTATAAGAATTATTTTTTAAATCAAAATCAAACAAGGTATAATTAGTACTGAACAGTCAAAAATAAAAATATAATTTACTGGGACCAGAGTGGAGTGGTGGCACAAGACTATGATGAACCTCTGTTCAATCACCCGGTGTCCCAATGGTCCTCCTAAGCCAGGAGTGATTTCTGAAGAGCATAGCCTGGAGTAACCCTTGAGTGTCACTGGTGTGCCCCCCCCAAAACCCAAAATATGTATATGCATATACATACACACACACACACACACACACACACACACATATATATATATACATATATATATATATAATGTACTCTTCAAACAAATAAGCATTTTCATTTTATTTATTTATTTATTTATTTTACTTTTTGGGCTACCACTCCATGCCATCACTCCAGCTCAGCATTTTTATTTTATAACATCTTCTATTACTGAATAAAAATATGACTGGAGAAATCTTTGTTAAATTGTCAAAAATAGTAAAACACTAATGTGCTCAAATATTTAGTGCTTTAAAATTAATTATGAGTCATGGTCAAATTTAATGGTACAACAACCAAGTCCTAGAACAAAAATAAATATATTAAACAAATTGAAGATGCTATAATACCATATATTTTCCACATATTTTGTTTTGGTTAAAACAACAGTTTGCAATATAGCAATAGTTTAATATACTATTTAAAAATATCCTGGGGCCGGGCGGTGGCGCTGGAGGTTAAGGTGCCTGTGCTAACCTAGGACGGACCGCGGTTCGATCCCCCAGTTCCCCATATGGTCCCCCGTGCCTGCCAGGAGCGACTTCTGAGCGAATAGCCAGGAGTAACCCCTGAGCGTCACCGGGTGTGGCCCAAAAACCAAAAAAAAAAAAATCCTAAGTAATCATACTGATTTAAATATACATATATATGTATACATTTATATAAACCTGATAACTTTAAAAATGAGCTTTACAAAGGGCACGTGATGCATGCATTTTATAGTGAGTTCTACAGTTCAATTATTTCATATATTTAACGGCTAGTACATTTAGAAAAAAAGAAAAAAAGCATATGAACCATGAGAACAAATATATTTGAGAACTTGCTTCTTTCCCTGATATCTTGTCTTCATTTTAATTGAATAAGAAATTCTCTCTTTTTTATGCCACTGATTCCTTTTTGTTTACTTAAAACTATTATTTTCATGTTAGTTCTGAAAAGCAATTTTGACTTCTAGTTCATTAATAGTTTTATTAATTCAGCAAGTCATCAGGTGCAATTCATCAACTGCACAATGCTTTGTGTTCTATTTTTGCTAAATGCTGTTCCTCTGGAATTTAAATTATGAAGAAAAAGTGGCTGACTAATCTAAATTTCTCAATTTATTCATGTTCAATGAAAAGCTATTCATCAGCTTAAACTCTGCTGTGAGTTCAAATCAAATTTAAGCCACCTGGGAATAAACAAAATTGCTCATCTTTACCAGCAAGTGGAAAAAAAGAAGAAAAAAACACTTTTTTTTTAAATTCAGGATGCTAATATTTTTACCTGAAATAAATAGAGATTGCAAAGCAATAGACATTCCCACATGATAAAATGCTTTCTCCATATACTTCCTGGTTCTAAAATAGACTGTCAGTAGTTTCATTTTTATCAGATAATGCTATTTTCTTTTATACCTTATTGGTAAAATGGTTTATGCTCAGTGTAATAAAATAACCATGTACTCTATAAAAATGTTATTAATGCCTAGAACTTAAAACACAAATTAAATGAGTGGCTAAGACAAATCATTTGTTTTAGAAGTGTTTTAAAGCAATGAAATTAAAAGTTTCTATAAATTTAAATGCAACGTTCACTTACTTGCATTTTACAGGTGTTAAGTTCTAAAAATAAATGATTTTTTTTATACTAAACATAAGACTTACTTTGGTTTATGGAGTTGGATCAACCCGATTATAAATTGGGTTTATGTAGTAGGAGGAAACTTAGGGGAGCATTTCAGATACAGTCCTTTGGAGACACATTTTTCAGTAACAATGGCAATAAAACATTATTTCTGAGAGTCATGACAATATATTGCACAGTATACTTTGGGGGAACACAGTTGAGTGTGCACAGTGCACACCTGGTTCTGTGCCAGAGATTGAACCCAGAGCAGTTGTGTGCAAATCAAACACCTTGTCTGTTATATTATGTCTCTGGAATCCTAGAATTTTTAACCGAACTAGCATGGTCTAAATTAATAACTTGTTAAAAAATAAATTGATTATGTCAGAGATATAGTAGTACCTTCCTTACAGCCAACTCAAGTTCATCACTGGCTCATGTATGATTCCTGATCACTGCATGAATAATTTCTAAGCACAGAATCAGGAATATGTCCTGGATACAACAAGGTGTTACACAAATAACAAACCAAAAAAGAACATATTGAATTAGAAATTAAGAACACACTATGTTTCAACATTTATTTTTGAGGACTCGGGAACTTAAGCTATAAAAGACGGGAACTTAAGCTATAAAAAATTATATATTTATTACATGTAATTGAAATTTTTGTTAAAGAGTAAAACCTAACAATATTTCAATTACAAATGATCTAAAAAATATATATGTATGTGTGTGAGAATTACAGTGTTGTTCAACATGACAGCGATTATCTGTATTTCTGCCATTAGTAATTTTGAAAAAAGTATGGTAATTATTTTTACATAATTGGATAAAATATTAATCTTAATTTTTTTGGTACTAGTCATATAAGGAAAAGAATCATTAAAATAGATTTTATAACACTAGATGGAGTTTTTTTCTAATGTGCTGAAAGTTATAAATTTTTGTACTCAAACAATAAAACATGTGAATTATTTGTGTTTTCTTGGAATATGTTGGTACAGTTTTTTTCAATGTAGGTGGTAATAAAGATTTTATTATTATTATTATTATTATTATTATTATTATTATTATCTATTAGGCTTAGAGAGATTGAAATATCCTTTGTGAGTTTTAATTTTACAAAAGATTTGTACTTATCTTAGAAGCAACTATACTAAGTTTTAGAAAGATTGGTTAATGACATTGTCCATTAAATCCTTATCCTCAGGCTACCTCCGTAATTTCTGAGGCTATTAGATTTGCTTCAGGGGAAGATAAAATTCAAACTCACCTTGTCCCAGAGTAGATGTAAGAATTACTGTTATATAAGTGATAGAGAAGATGAAAGTGTGCCCCAGTTATAACCCTGGAGGAGCCTGCTGAGGACACACTGTGGAAAAGCATCAATCTGAGCTAATGTGATCACTAGGACTTTTATCCTATAAATGAATATATTTTATTGGGAGATGGGATAAAGTAGGAATTTTAAATTCTTCTTTAAATGTTCCTAATAAAATATATAGTAGGGTTTACTGTGGTATCAACATGAACAAGGGGACGGAGCTCCTCCCTATAATATTTGGGCAAGTAGTATAGGCATGAAATTTCTTTTTTTTTTTGGCTTTTGGGTCACACCTGATCACGCTCAGGGGTTACTCCTGGCTCTAAGCTCAGAAATTGCTCCTGGCAGGCTCAGGGGACCATATGAGATCCCGGGTTTTTAACCACCATCCTTCTGCATGAAAGGCATACCTCCATACTATCTCTCTGGCCCCAGGCATTAAGTTTCAATGCTCAGACAAGGAAGGTTCAGTATGTAGCCTGGTGGTATTTGTGTGTTAAAATAAATCAAAATTTTAAATTACAAAATCTGCTTTACAATGATATTGTATTTAGTCATTCACTCTACATGGAGTTATATGCTCACTCATTGAAGTCGATTTACTAAATCTTACAAGATCACTTATTACTATATTCTTCATTTTGAAAATGCACCATACATTATCACTGCCAATACACTACACATCTTTGTAATGACCTGCACTATTATCTGTAGAGAAATGATACTTTTTGCAGTTGCTGTATAACTGGAGTCAGTCATATCCTTTATGATACTTTGCCTCTGCATGGGTTCTTATTTCTAACATTTGCCTTTTAAAATTTTTATAGAGATCTAACAAAATATCACAAGAACAGCATCTTTTGTGCTTCTCTTTCTCTGGCAATACCAAAGCAGCAGTATACCTTCTCATATTAAAAAGAAAGAAAGAAAGAAAGAAAAATGTTTTAATCTTTCATTTTCTAATTTGAAGTTTTTGGCCAAAAGAAGATAGACCTGTCACTCAGTAATTCAATGGAAAAAACTACATAAGTTCAAATCTTACTTTTCAGTTCTTGAACATTTATATAAATATCCTGATATTTATATATTTATATATTTATACTTATTCAACTGCTCTAAACATTTTAAGTAAAAGAACTTACTTTTCAAGACTTAAGGAAATGTAGAATGGAAGTAGAATAAAGCTACTAACTATAGGTCCAATTGTGCCATTACTTTACTCTGTTGTTTGCTATATCTGTTTTGTTCTTGCTTTTGTTTTTGGACCACACCCGGCAGTGCACAGGGGCTACTAATGGCTCTGTGATCAGAAATCGCTTCTGGCCAGGGATCGAACTCAAGTTTCTCTGGGTTCATCTGTATGTAAAGCAAACCCCCTATTGCTGTGCTATCACTCCAGTCCCTAGGGTTTGCAATTTCTTACAGAGTGGAAGGAGACAGTCAGTCAAACTGTCAGGAGTTCATTAGAGTAAAATAATGGCAAGTTTTAGAAAGTAAATTGCATAAAAATATTGAGAATAAGTCTGGTTTAAAATAATAAGAAACCTTCATAAAGAACAGGTGGATAGCAGTTACTAACCCCTTACTAGTTTCTTTCACATTAATTATTTCAAAATGCTGCTATATAAAAATAAAATGGGAGCACATGCATAGTAGTAGATGAATAAGGTGTATATGCCTTACAAAGATCTCACCTATAAACTGGAATAAGCTTTTTAAACGCAGGGCCAAAGAGATAGTATAACATAGAAGGGAGTCAATTGTTTTCCTGACAGTTGATCTGGATTCGCAACCAGAATTCCACATGGTCTCCTGACTACATACATATATGAATGATTTTTGAGTGTAGAGTCAGGAAAAACACCTGAGTGTGGCTGTTTGGTTTTAAAACCCTTTTAAAGCATTGTAACTACTAAAAATAATGTAAAAATGTTCAAAGCAGAGAAAATCTTGAAAAAATTTTTTTCTCCATTGTGGCTTTTTGACCTAAGCCACTGTTAACTCTTTTTGATTTAGCTCCAGGAAGTATTCAGAACAAAAGAAAATGTACCATATAAAATATGTTAGTATAAAATTCTCAAAAAAGCAAAATCAAACTATGTAAAAGGTCTATTTTCAAGCCAAATTAATAACTTCATGAAGGGATAATCTTATAGGAATGACTAATAGTCACAACACTTAACTAAAGTGTTAATAAAAAGTGTTATGCATTAAAAATAATAAATCCATAATGTAAGTCAGAATCCAACCAAGTTTGAGCCTGAGAGCACAAGATGGTCATAGTGCAGAGAAACATGAAAGAATTAATTTCTCCTCGAGTGCACAGACCAGATAGGAGCCACACTCACGGTTGTGGCCTCCTAAATTGGCAGCTGCTAATGTAGCCTAAAGATAATCTCTCACCCACATAAATTTTCTGGCAGTGGGGAAGAGTGTCAGTGACATTAGGAAAGAAGCAATTTGAAACTAAAACAGGAACTATGATAAGCAGATTCAATCAGTACTAATGCCCTAACAGTGGTCCTCAAACTACGGCTGACGGGCTACATATTGTATTTGTTCCCCTTTTGTTTCTTCACATCAAAGTAAGATGTATGCAGTGTGCATAGGAATTTGTTCATAATTTTTGTTTTTACTATAGTCTGGCCCTCCATAGGTCTGAGGGACAGTGAACTGGGCCCCTGTTTAAAAGGTTTGAGGACCCCTATAACAACACTAATTTGGAGTTCAGAGTGAAAGTTTAGGATGTTCAATGTGCTCAAAGAAACAATGGAAGGCACTGCCAATTCAACTCAAGAGGACATCAGAGCAAAAAATGAGAGAAATACAAATGGAAATATCAGAACTGAAAAATTTGAAGAGCAAAACCGAAAACTTTTTAGAAGGACTTACCACCAAGGAAGGCAACAGCTGCTGAGGACTGAATTAGTGAGCACAGAAAGAATTCATCAGGAAGTCAGAAAGGTCTATATAAAAATTTAATGGCACAGCTAAACACACTGGAAAATGACAAAATGAGTCAAAAGCAAGTGGAAGGAAATAAAACCTAGAACAGAAATCATTGAACTGGAAACCCAAAAAAGCAATCCAAAATTTCAATGAAGGCAAATGTTGGTTATTTTAAAAATAAACAAAATAAACTATTAACAAAGCTCACAAACAAAGAGTGAAGCTTAATAAACTGAATCAGAAATGAAAGGGAGGTCACAACAGACTGTACAGAAACTCATAGAATAATCAGATTACACTGAGAATCTATATGCCACAGAACAAGTGAACCTAGGAATGAAAATTTCTTTTACTCCTATAACCTTCCCTCCATCTGTAAGTCACTCTGGAACCATAATTTTATTGCCTATATCTAATAATTTGTTTGATTTAGTTTTTTCTGGTCCCATATCTACCAATGCATTATGTTATCTAATCAAGTTTCCTAAGTAATTCTGATTTATTTTATCGAGTATAACTCCCTCTATACACAATAAGGGCAGTTTTTCAATATTTTTCTATGACCAAATCATATTGACTAAAATATTATAAATAAATAAAATTACATTATAAGTAGACAAAATAGTAAAGAATAAAAGTTCACTGACATGCCTAGGATTAAGAGCTAGCAATTTAGAGTTAACATTACACTAAGTTATTAATTTTTTATAAAATCTTTATTTAAGCACCATGATTATAAACTTAATTGTAGTTGGGTTTTAGTCATAAACAGAAGACCCTCTTTGACAAATGCAACATTCCCACTACCAATGCCCTCTGCCATCCCTGTCTGTATTTGAGACAGGCATTCTACTTCTCTCACTCATTAACATCGCCATGATAGTTGTTAGTGTAGTTATAACTTACCAAATTTTAACATCATTAATAATACTCAAACTATTAATATATCCCAATAAATAAGTTTCCAATTTTTAATGGAGACATATGTCTTATGTTAATTCGTAAATGGAAAAATGACTGTTATTTATGTTGGGATTTTATCCTTTAAAAATTCCAAAATAAGAAGTGACCATTTTTCTTTACATATCATATTTTCTTTTCACCGAAAGATTTTAATATTACAGAAAAATATTTCATATATAAAGATAAGTGTGCATTTTAAAATCACATCGATGCCTTTGATTATGCATCACAGCTGTTTCTCCTCATCCTTTAGGCCAATTTCTGACTCTTGTTCAGCATTCATACAACACTAGATGAAAGCAGAGTCTCAGGTTAATTACAAATAATACTATGCCCTGAGCCTCAAAGTCTCATATGAACAGTCACACTGTTACTGTTAAATTTAAGATTGACAAGCTTGAATTTGTTACTATAATAGTGTTGATGTTCTCAATATTAAGAAAATTTCTTTCCTCACGTTAACAAGTATACCAGCTATATGTGTATGCATAAAAAAATTTAAATACTCCTGGGAACAGAGTAGTGACAACACAGTAAGGTCCTACCCACACTAGTCTCGGACAGACAGCGGTTTGATCCCCTGGCATACCATATCCCCCAAGCCAGGAGTGATTTCTGAGTGCATAGCCAGGAGAAACCCCTGAGCATCATCGGATGTGGTCAAAAAAACAAACAAAAATAAATTAAATACTCTATATGCCTTAGTAGTAATTTGATTTTATTTGGCATCATTAGCTAAATTAAGATATTTTTGCTAATGTGGAAGCAAAGAGGTCAAGGTTACCACTTCCGAAAAATTTTGGTTAAGATACATCAACAAAGATTTGTTTTTCTGAGATGTTTGTGTCCAAGGGTTTGAATTTTAAGAATTCTCTTGGAATTTTAAATTGTACTTATTTTTAAATGGAAGTTTTAACTAACTATAAACACACATAAGTTATTTGTGAGGATGATAAATTTAAAACATGTTGAAAGAAAGCTCAAAGATAAAACAATTTATCAAATAATTAATAAAATTATTGATTCAATAAAATACGTTTTATTCAACTTTCATATTACAATTTTAACTTGAAAGATTCTATGTCTTTAAATTAGGAATTAAATTTAATTTTAATAAATTATATTTTTCAAATACAAGTAAAATCATTAAAGATGTTTAGAAGTAGTCTCTAGGATACTAGAGAAACAGACAAGAGGGTCAGAGAGTTCACTCTTAAGGTTCAATTCTGCAGTGTTCCTGTGGCCCAACTGTGTTGTGGTAGAAAGTGGCCATATTTGGGTAGACATGCTGTGCTAGATATGTTACATGGGTCTACTTTATGCAACGCATGTATCCTTGACCCCTGAACGATCTATAAATGTTATTTGTATTTATTTTATTTGGTTGATTGTTTATGAGGTCAAATCTGGAAGTGAAGTGTACTTCCAGTTATGTGCTCAGGGGTTGCATTTAGATGTGCTTGGTATATCATATACCCAACTGTTGAACCTATTATGCTACCTCACCAATACCAGATTATGTATTTATCAATATGAAGCATGCCTTGAAATTTAATGAATATCTGATACATTTAACTTAATGATGCGGTAAGAGTTTCTTATTTTGAAAATACTTGATTTTTAATTTCAAGTTAAATAAATTGGAGCCTGAGAGACAATACAAAGGATAAAGAGCTTGTCTTACATGTTGACTTGCATGTTGCCAACCCAAGTTTGATCTCAAATAGTCTCTTGAATTTCACCAGGGCAATGATTCTGAAGTGCAGATCCTTGAGCATCCAAATATAATCAAAAGAAATAAACAACAACAAAAAATAAGAAAACTAATGACCATTTGTAAAAAAGATCTGGATCTTGTAAGGATAATCAAAATCCAGTCTGCAACAAATAATACTTAATACCTATTAAGTATTAATATGTAATTATTTAAGTATTCTTAACTACTATTTATTAAGTATTCGTACTTATTATAACATGTATATTATTTATTTATTATTAAGTATTATTAAGTATTTATAAGTATTTCAACCTTATATGAGTAAAGTCAACCTTCTTTGCTAATAATATTACACTATTATTAATGCTAGAATAAAAAAATTAGAAAATAGACTGAAAAATTATCTTATTCATATTTGTTTCTTACTATATAGACCCACATCATGTCAGATATAACTAAAATAACCATAAAATTCAAAACTAAGAAAAATGATATTTACATAACACAAATATAATTAGAGTATGTAAATTTACAATTAAAAAAATTGCTCACACTCGGCAGCGCTCAGGGGTTACTCCTAGCTCTATGCACATAACTTGCTCTGGCAGGCTCGGGGGACTATATAGGATGCCAGAATTCAAACTACTATCTCTCTGCATGCAAGGCAAGTGCCTTACCTCCATGTCATCTCTTTGCCTCCCCAATTTTTAAAATCATAATAGTTACATAAAGATAATGATAGCCTAACTTGTTTTAAATCATTTCAAGGTGCATCATATATTTACACAACAAAACAGTTATGGAGTGATCACAGAGTGGGTAGGGTAGCAGGAATTCTTGCACATGGAATACCTGAGTTCAATCCCTGGCATACCATATGGTTCTCCACACATTGCCAGGAGCAACACCTGATCATTACCTTTGCTTTAAACCAAGAAAAAGCCATATTTATTGATAATGTTGTTTTAGGATAAGAACAATGGATATAAAATCTATCATTGTAGTACTTTTTAAGAAAGTTTTATCTACATTACACATAGATATTATAGTCTTATCTATCTCTATGTTTAGTGTTTAATACAAAAGGCACAATATTTTGTCTCTTCTCTTTTAGTATGTAAATAGCAATACAAGTTTTTATGTCTGGGTCACACATTCACTAGAAAGTGAATGCCAGACTATGATACACATTATGTATGTCTTATATAATTTTATTCATTAAATTTGAATTTTGAGGTGAGTTTCACTTTGTAAATGAGTTTATAACATTTTACGTGATAAAAAATGTAGTAAGATCATGATTTAAGCTTGTTTTCTGGACACATATCTCTTGGTTTTTGGTAATACGTTCAGATGACTGTTTTTTACTGTATAATGGAACAGAAAAATAATCAATCAGAAATGATAGTCACTCTTAAAAAACTAATATCTCCAAAAAAAGTAATACATCAAAATAAAAAATAGGGCAAAGAGTAATAGTAGTTAAAGGGAGACAAAGCAACTGTAAAGCATGTGCCTAGCATAGGTGAGGACACATTCAGTCCCATACTTCATATTGACATTCTTCTCAAATCTACTGGGGTTAACCTATCTCTGAGCAATGCAGTATATGTGGCTCACAAGTACATGGAGGCTATCAGACCTGCACAGTCCTGATCAAGATTGCTGGATGTGCCTCAATCCTAAACCCAGTACTATCTAGACATGACCCTATAAAGAAAAATAATAAATAATAAAAATAAAGTGATTGACATAAATAATGCTATACTAAACACATTGACACAATTTTATATGCCTTATTTGCAAAGAAAAAGGTAAAATCATGACAAAATTACCCTGGATAATGTACATCATAAAGAGAAGGTTTATTAAATAACAGTGCATTCTTTTTCTTTGACTGTAAATCTGAGCAAAAGTATAAATAAAACTAAAATGTAGAGAGAATTTGCTATTGTTACAGTTATTCCTTTAACATGCAGTGTTAAAAAGATGATTTATAAGGATTTTATCTTTTATTAGATGAAAATGGCCATAAAATGTAACATTTTTTCCCTTTGAGGAGTATAAATTGTTATATAATTTAAAAGATTTATCACTGAGAATAGGGAAAATTCTTTAGATAAATCTATGAATATTGAATGTGAATAAAATATTTTAATTTACATACATTTGTTCAGAAAATTAAATTTTTTGAGTGGGATTTTGATCTACACTCAGTATTGCTGAGGGATTACTCTTGGCTCTGTGACAAAGGGACCATAATTAAAACAGGTAGACTGTAAGCCATCCCCTTCAGTCTTCTAGACTATCTCTTACTGCATATGAAGAACTTTTTATGTAATACCTTTATAGCACCAAGTAAAGTGATTTTTTATGAGTGCTTTGCTTTCCTATGAACATTGGTAGAATTCTAAACTGCATTTTAACATAACAGCATAGCCTTCTTAAGAACAGACAAGTGTAGGACAATTCCTTTTTAAAAACCTAAATGACACTATCAGTTCACTCATAAAAAGATTCAGAAAATAGTGAAAAATAAAAGTAACATTTGAACTAAAATTAAAAAAAAATGATCAGACCTGTTTACATGCTGAAGAAAGCTTGAATAAAGAGAAAAAACCCTCAAATCTGATGGTACTATGCTAGCTACATAATATAAATGATTGGGAAAAGGTCATATTGAACAACAATTCTTCACAAGAACATAAATCATATAAATAATTATCTCCATGTGGTGACAGGGGCTTAGGAAATAAATGTTTTTAGGTGTAGTCTCAAGAATTCCCCAACCATTTATGAACCATATTATTATGTCTACAAAAGATATCTTCTGGTTGAGTAAGTCATAAGAATAGTAATAATAGGAAGAAGGAATAAATTATGGATAGAAAGCTAGAAATATTTATAGAACTATGTTTGTTGGAAACAAATATTTAAATTCCAGTTTTTATCAAAATATTTTTAGAACTAATTTATTCTTACATTTTCCATGACATTTATTTACTTAAATAAAAATATTTATTTGAAAGTAGAAGGGAAAAGAAAAGAAACTACTCAACTGGGAGGAATTTAGGATTATAATCTGAAGCACATTGTTATAAACACAAATTACCTGGCAAGTACATCGTGCTGATTGGACGGTAGACTGGGCATAATTTAGATCATTAAACTGTTTTATAAGATAATATGTTTATATTTCAATGCTCTGTTTAAATTTAAAATATTTGTTGGATATAAGTGGGTAAATTGAAAAAAAATTAAACTACTTTGTTAATATTTAGCTGTTAAATTAGAAAATTATTTGTAGATATTCGTTTTTAAGAATATATTTTAAAATTTTATCTTAACTTAGTATGTATTAATTGTAAGGACCCATTAGTAATTATATAAACTTCGCTATAAGATATTCATTTATTATATAACAGACAATATGGCAAACGTACTAAGGGTTTAATATATAATGATTGAACTGCCACCACATTCACACACATTTCATTCTAAAAAAAATTAAAAAATAGAAATAGGAAAAAATTTTTACATTGTTTTATCACCAAATATCACCAAAGTCAACATGTTTGATCATGAAATGCTTCCTGTCCTTAAACTAGATTTGACAGATGAGTAATGCATTTCCAGTGAAGTACATGATGAAAAAATATTCAAGAAAAAGAATACAATCATGAATTCTAAAGAAATAATCAGAAACAATGACAATTGAGGAAGTATAAAAATATCCAAATTGTCACTAGTAAGGACAAAGATATAGGAAAATTAATAAAAATCAAAGTTCTTTAATAGTGGCATGATATTTCTAAAATACCATTTTATTATTGGAAAAGAGCATTAAAATATTTTTCAGAGAAATTTAGAAGAGAAAATGACATATGAAACCTGGATTTTTTTTTTAAAGATCTCTCCAGTGGTCATATAAAAAATAAATGAGAAACTGAATTAAAAATGAGCAATAAATACACACTAAAACTCACTTTCTATTATATTGGGGGAGACAACAGAATGTGCTCATGGCTTACTATTAGTTCTACACTCAGTTATCATTCTTGATGGGGCTAAGGAAAATATATATACCGCATTTTCAGAGTATAAGACAACCCCTAATTTTAGACTTCCTCTCTGACTCTGGCAAATCTGAGCAGGTTTTTTAAGTGTAGATTAGGGTACAGAACATTGTATAATTTGCATGCATAAAAAGCCTACTTGGATTGGCTGAGTTAGAGAGGCAGTCCAAACAGTCTTGCAGTGATTGGTGCAGGATCAAGTTGGAAAATTCGTTTCGTGGTAATATCCAGATGATTTTCGTTTAGCGGCATGTCAAAACGTTTTTTTCAGGATATACTCAGTGTATAAGACGACCCCCGATTTTTGGTTAACTTTTTTCATTTCAAAAGTCGTTTTATATGCCAAAAAATACAGTATTGTCAGAAATCTAACCTGGGTATCAACTGTATGCAAGGTAAGCAGCTTACCTGCTATATTATCTTTGTCATCCTCAATTTGGTAAAACAAAATAATTATAATAGAAAGGAATAAAAAATTAAGCTTTGGGTTATGGTTGCACTGAAGACTAATTAATTACAAATGACATATAAACTTGTGTAATAATCCTTGAATTTGACTAGTAATAGTTCACAAAATTGGGAGTAGAAGAGATTGTACAGGAAGAGTGTTCTTTTCTTGCATGCTGCAAACCTGGCATTGCCGCCAGCACCAAATATGATTCTCTGAAGCCTGACAGGAGTAATTTCTGATAGCAAAATTAGTAGGAATTATGAGAATCACTGGGTTTGGTCCACAATAGTATCTATAATAATAATAATAATGAAAACAATAATTAAATAACATTTAATATGAGCTGAAACGGTAATATAAGAGGTAGAGTGAATTCCTTAGTTGGTGTTGACTGGGATTCTAACTCCAGCATCCCACATGTTATCCTTACAGTACAAGAAAAGATTCCTGAATGCAGAGCAAGGAATAAATATTGAGCACTGCATAGTATGGAACGCAAACCAACAAAAACAATTTGACAAACGGAAGATCTCTTCTAGAGACTAAGTTTCAATGAAAAAAAATATTGCAAATAGAAGGCAGAATACTTCAAGACCTATATTTAAAAAAAAAGTCTTCAATAAGACAAAGGAAAAGCAAAAGCAAGAAAATAAAAATTAAAAAAAGCAGGACTTCATCAAATAAAAATGTCTCTGTATGGCAAAAGAAACACATGATAAAACTAAGACAGTTAATTGAATAGAATAAATTATCTGACTCAACACATCAGATAAAGAGTCGATATCCAAGATATACACATTTTTCACAACTATTAAAAACCCAGACAAAAAATCTCTAAAAGGATCATCAAACACAGGGAGAGGAAATGTTATTGCAGCAATCAATACAAGAGGTAAGATTTGGAATCAACCTAGATTTCCAAGTACAAATGAGTGGATCCAATAAAATAATGTGGTGTATAGATAAAATTAAATCTTACATGGCTATAGAGAATGGTGCAATCAGTATGATTGATGCAATTCACTGCAACATGAATGAAACTGGAGGTATGAAGCTAAATTAACTATACCATCTAAAGATAACTACAGGATAATATCATTAAATGTGATATTTAGAATAGCATATGCAGGAATGCAGTGACTTAAAGGTTGCTTGTCTGGATCTCCTTAGGTCCCAAAGTTTAATTGAGAAGCAAAGCAGTAGTGAAGGGAGAGATACCAAAATGAGAACTGGAAGGTATTAAGTTAAATGAAGTAAGCCACAGGAAGGTTAAATACAGAATGGTAGAATTTATATTGGTATTTAGAATAACTACTTGAAAAAATTTAATACCCAAAATGGGGTTGTCAAGAACATCTTAGACCCCAGAATATAGTCAGGAAAAGTAAAAAAATATTGAATAAGAAAGAAAAAAAGACATACATTAAATGATTAGAGAGAAGAGCTAAGAGGTCTCAGGTGCATAGATAGTGTTAAGAACAGTACTAAATATTCAAATAAGAGTCAGTAATAGTGAAATCATGAGACCCAAATTTTAACAACCAAACTTAAAAGGGTGTCTGTATTGATATCAGACTGGGGAGGGAGTTGTTTGCATGGGGATGGACTCTGGAAATACTGATGCTGGTGGGGGACTGGTACTGAAGCATTGTATGTCTAAAATCCAACTTTGTAAGTCACAATGATTTAAATAAAAGACTAAAAGAACGTTGAATTTTATAAATGATTAGTATAATGTATTCTTTTTTTTTTTTTTTTTGGTTTTTGGGTCACATCCGGCAGCGCTCAGGGGTTACTCCAGGCTTCATGCTAATAAATTGCTCCTGGCAGGCACGGGGGACCATATGGGGCAACCGGGATTTGAATCGATGACCTTTTGCATGAAAGGCAAATGCCTTACCTCCATGCAATCTCCAGGGCCCCAGTATAATGTATTCTTAACAATATCTCATGAAATATTATATCATATTATATCCCATTATATCCCATTAAAGAAAAGTCTATTTGCTTTTCTTTTTTATTAATTTTTTCAGATTATTTTCTCATTTTCATTTTTCTCATTTTTCTTATGTAATGTTTATAAGTCTTTTTAAGGAATAAAAATAAAATGATAATTTTGTGTAGCGTATTACAGGTATTCACAGTTAAAAACTCTTACAGCTCTAACAGATACTTTTATTTTTATTTTTCCACCTCTATTAATTAATATTCAGTATACACTAAAATGTAAAACTTTTTCTACAGATTCAATTTACACACTCTTGGAGGGGGTGATATGGGAACCAGTTGGTGTCGCTCAACTTTCTCCTGAATCTGAGCTCAGAGATCACTCCTGGAGGTGCATGGGGATCCCACGGAGATATTAGGGCTTAAACTATTGAAGTACCTTAATTCCTGTAGTATCTCTCTGTCCCCTGTTTATAAATTATGAGTTATTATTCTTAAACAAAAGAATATACAAGATGGCTTTGAAGTGTTGAGTAAAAAGTGGAAAGCAGTAATTGAAAACTGGTGTAATAATTTTCATAGCATTTTTAGTTTAAAATTATATGTAGTCTTTCAGTGAAATGGCAGACTTAGGTTCTAAAATAAATGAATTTATTTATTGTGAAAAGAGTAGAGAAAGAAAACAGAGATTAAATCTTGGTTTAACTCTCTAAGAATCTGTATCTAGGCACTTATTAAATATGTCAGTTTATCTTCACATAAACTATGGAAGAGTTGTTATTTTAGTTTTAAATACCCTTAGGGCTATTTTTAGTTTTGCCCAAGGTTATACAAACCACCCATTTAAAACAATGGTTAGAAATCAGGTTCATTTTATTTAAAACACAGGTTATCCAAAACATTAACTATCTTTTCATACCGTAATTGTAGATTAAAGTTAATATTTCAAGAATTCACTATAGAGTTGGGAAATTTCTTTCGTTTTAGCTTTTCCTAGAATCTACACATGTGGGTTATGATCTAACTGGGTCCCTGTGAACCATCAGAACATTCTATCAGAACATAAAGCAAAAATAGACAATAAACCTGCTATATCTGTTCCCTGTGGAGAGTAAATGTGTTTTACAAACAGCTTTACACAAAGTGAGAAAATTTTCAGAGGAATTTCTACAAGACACTTATGTCAATATTTAAACACATCTTGCCCAAACAAATGATCCCATTTGTAAAAAAAAAATTACTACATTTTACTTGTATAGCAAAACACAAATAGTATATTTATGAGCTGGAAGTACTGGAGGAAAGAATAGCTTTTGTCAGTGATAAGTGTGTGAGATTAGAATCCCAAACCTTATCTAACTTTCTAATTCAATTCAGGCTATCAGAAAACTTTCACACAACTAAATTCAGATTGACAATCATTCTGCCATAGTTGACCTACATGCAAGCAAAGTAATATTAGGATTAATTGCATATTTTGGGGTTTCAAAGAGATATGATCAATCCTCTTATAATTTATAACCCTATAGATTCAACATCTTGCAGTCTTGTTTATGTGGGTCCAATTTTCTCATTTGGTGTCAGTTCTTAACTGACTAAAAGGAAAAGTAAGCAGAAAGCATTTTATCACATTAATGCAACTTGCAATTTAATTTAACAATATGATAGATGAATGGATGAGGTTACTATATCACAATAGATTTATCATTTTGTACAAATCCTCACCTAAACAAAATTAACACAGAACCATCTCCAGTGTGGTTTCTAAGATGACTAGGCTTGCCAAGATAAGTTTTTGGTTCATAAATAACTCGTAGAAAAAATAAAATCATTAAGTGCTATGAAAATGCAGTATCAAGAATCATTGAAGTAAGGAACATTAAAGTACTCAAAATAGCAATCTCAAGGATATAAATCATTTTCCTATGTGGCAGGATTCAGTAATTGTCACTAGTTATAAACAATTGCATTTTAGGGTTTTTTTTATATCTGCAGAAGAAAACTAATTTTAAAAAATGCTTTAAGCTACTAGGACTTGTGTTAAATAATTCTATGATTATAAAACCAACTGATTTCTTGCTATATTTTAGGATCTCTACTAGTAATATTCAAGAGTATAATGCAGACTTGATAGCCCCAATCCACACTGAGAGAAAAATATTCTTCCTTTTTTAGTAATCAATACAAAGAATACATTAATATTTTATCTAATTTATTTTATAGCTGCTTTATCTTGTTAGTAATTCACAATTATTTATGATATTATCTTTATTATTTATCTGTTTCATGGCTAAAATGTTATAATTTTCACATATTTTCTTAGAGTATCCAGAACAGCAAAAAGTATGAAGTAGAATATATGTGCATAATTAGTTAAATAGTATTAACTTTATCATCTGCTTTCAATGTGATGCTATTGCACAATTTGTTTTATGTAGTTGATCAAAGATTTATATATAAATGACATTACTTAATTCTCTGATCATTGTCAAAATGTCCTTAGAATACATTTTTATTCCAAAAGAAAATTTCAGACATCATCCTTAGACATCTGTACAGTCTTAACAAACAGAACTTTGAATTTGAAGCTTTAATAATCAATTTTTTCTAGATTTAACTGACAGTGAAGCCCATATCTTTCATGGATGCTATAATCAAATTTCATTCCAAAAATACAATGAAGATGTTCCTCTTTAGGTAATGAGAATGAAAACCTGGACAGCAGATTGCTTTTGCTTTAGAAGGATTTATCTTCATTTAAGAATCTTCTGCCAGAAGAAAAAGCATGGATACATATTTTTTAGAACATCTTTTTAAGAAGATCTTAGAACTGTATTATTCACCAAGTGGTCCCCCTCATCTCCCTTATTTGTCATTTGAAGTATTACTGAAAATATTTTCATGTAATATAGTTGAATAATTATAGTCTTTTAAAATTAGCCAATTTATGAAAATAAATTGTGTTTGGCACTAACATATCTTTGTATAATCTTCCTAGTAATAATTAGCTACCCCAATACTCTGGATATCTGTTATATAATATTTTTTAGATATTTTTGAATATTCCATGGCAATTCCTTTTTTTTTTTTTTTTTGGTTTTTGGGTCACACCCGACAGTGCTCAGGGGTTACTCCTGGCTCCATGCTCAGAAATTGCTCCTGGCAGGCACGGGGGACCATATGGGGCACCGGGATTCAAACCGATGACCTTTTACATGAAGGTAAATGCCTTACCTCCATGCTATCTCCCGGGCCCCTTCCATGGCATTTCTATTCAATTTGTTATGAAGCTTATACCAACTATGGTATAAATTTTTATTATATATTATTGCATTAACTCATTTGATAATTATTTTCTGATTCCAATGAATTATGTCACTTCTATAGCAATTGAACAAAAAATGGGGGGACACATCCAGCAGTACTCAGTGGTTACTTCCTGCTGTCCACAGAAATCACTCCTGGCAGGCTCAAGGGACCATATGGAATGCTGGGTCTCCCATATGGTGCCATAGATGACCCAGGTCTGTCCTGGATCTGCATCATACAAGGCAAATGCCCTACCTCTGTGATATGAAAAATTTAATGGAACTTTGTGCTGAGTCAAAACTTATAATTTTATTTTTTTCATTATAAAGAAAACAAAATTATGGAGATTAGAGAATAAAAAACAGACTGCAAAATTATTTATCCACTACTAACACAGACAAATGACTAATATATAAGATATATAATACAATAATGGTGGAACTTTAAAAAAACTACTAAATGCCACTAAAAATTTGGCTAATATATAAGATACATAAAACAATAACGGTGGAACTTTACAAGGAAAAATGCTAAATGCCACCAAAAATTTGGGCAAGCAATGAACAGAAATGTACACAAATAATACAAAAAAAATGGTCACGAGGTATATAAAAAGTGTTTTGCATCACTTTTAATCAGATAGAGCAAAATAAAAACAATGAGTTATATCTTCAGACCAGTGAAACTGTGCATATCACAAACTACTAAAACAATCAGTCTAGTTTAGATGTGAAGAAGGTACCCCTCAATCACAGCTGTTGGGAATTTTAACTCATTCAGATATTTTGAAAAACAAATAGTCAGTTCCCTCTCAAAAATAGGAATTGAGTTTCCATTTTACCCAGCAATTCTACATTTTGGCATGTATTCGAAGGACTGAAACTTTACTCAGGAAGACATTTGCACTCATATGTCCAGTGTGGTAATATTCCTAGTAGCTAAAATCTGGAAACTGGTCATGTGTCCAAAGAACAGGCAATTGGGTAAAGAATTGTGGTGCATATATATAATGTTGCAAATATATATATTAAATATGAATACAATTATGTATTATATAACTATATGGAATGTAGATGTTAATCATACGAAAATGGACTCATGGGGAATGATCTATGTTATATCTGTGATGTAAAAATCAAAGTAACTAAATAACAATTAAACAAATGCAGCAGAAAATTAGTTGAAGCCAACATCAACTTAATATCATAATCAGACAGAGATGCTGCCCAAAAAGAAAATTACAGACAATATACCCCTGATGAACAAAGATGCAAAGATCCTCAACAAAATCCTGGAAATAGGATCCAATGCCTCATAAAGAAGATAATTCATTATAATTAGGTAGGTTTCATTCCAGGAATGCAAGGATGGTTTAACATCCATAAATATATCAATATAACACACAACATCAACAACAAGAAAAATAAAAATCACATGATCATATCAATAGAAGCAAAGAAAGCATTTGATGAGGTCCAACACTCATTTTCGATAAAAAAAACTCTCAGCAAGATGGGAATGAAGGAAACCTTTTTCAATATAGTTAAGGCCATCTACCACAAGCCAATGGAGAAAAACTTAAAGTCTTCCCTCTAAATTCTGGTAGAAGACAAGGCTGTCCACTCTCACCAGTCTTACTCAATAGAGTACAGGAAATACTTGCTATACAATTAGGCAAGAAAAAGATATCAAAGGAATCCAGATAGAAAAGGAAGTATTCAAGCTCTCATTGTTTGCAGATGACATGATACCATATATAGAAAACCCTAAAGACTCTACCAAAAAATCTTCTCGAAACAACAGATGCATATAGTAATGTGGCAGGCTACAGTATTAACACAGAAGTCAATGGCCATTTTATACACAAATAATAACATGTAAGAAATGGATATTAAGAAAACAACCCTATTCACATTAGTGACACACAAACTCAAATATCTTGGAGTTAATTTGACTGAAGACTGGAAGGAACTATACAAAGAAAACTATAAAACCCTACTCCAAGAAATAAGAAAGGTCACATGGAAATGGAAACACATACCCTGCTCATGGATTGGCAGGATTAACATAATTAAAATGGCAATACTCTCCAAAGTATTGTACAGATTTAATGTGATCATGTAAAGATAACCAAGGCCATTCTTAAAAGAAGTGAACCAAACACTTCTGAAATTCATTTGGAACAATAAACACTCATAAATAGCTAAAGTAATCCTTGGAAAATAGAATATGGGAGGCATTGTCTTCCCCAGTTTTAAATTGTATAACAAAGCAATAGTCATCAAAATAGCATAGTATTGGAATAAAGACAGACCCTTAGATCAATTGAAATGGCTTGAGTACTCAGAGAATGTTTCCTAAACAATCACCTAATTTTTGATAAAGGAGCAAGAAATTTTAATTGGAACAATGAAAGTCTCTTCTTCAAGTGATATTGGTACAAATGGTTAACCACTTGCAAAAAAAGTAAACTCAAACCCCTACCTAACACCATGTATGAATGTCAAATCCAAATGTATTAAAGACCTTAATATCAGACCTGAAACCATAAAGTAGAGAGAACAACACATAGGTAAAACTCTCCATTACATTGAGACTAAAGGCATCTTCAAGGAGGAAACAGTACTCTCCGAATAAGTGCAAGCAGAAATAAACAGATGGGAATATATTAAGCTGAGAAACTTCTGCACCTCAAAGGAAATGGTGCCCAGGATGCAAGAGCCCCCCCACTTAGTGGGAGAAACTATTCACCCAATACCCATCAGATAAGGGCTAATCTCCAAAATATACAGTGGCACTGATAGAACTTTACAAGAAAAAAAACATCTAATTCCATCAAAGAATGGGGAGAAGAAATGAACAGACACTTTGTCAAAGAATAAATACAAATGACCAAAAGACACAGAAAATGCTCCACAATACTAATCAACAGGGAGATGCAAATCAAACCACATGAGGCACCATCTCACACCACAGAGATTGCACACATCACAAAGAATATAAACAAGTAGTGCTGGTGGGGATGTGGAAAGAAAGGGACTCTTATTCATGGGAATGCCATCTAGTCCAATCTTTATGGAAAGCAATATGGAGATTCCTCTGAAAACTGGAAATTGAGCTCCATTACTACCCAGCTATACCACTCCTAGTGGTGTTTCTCTTAGAAACACAAAAATATAGAACAAAAATCCCTTCCTCACACCTATATTCATTGAAGCGCTATTTACAATAGCCAGGCTTTGGAAACAACGAAGATGACCTTTAGTAGATGAATGACTAAAGAATCTGTGGTATATATATATATATATATATATATACTCAATGGGATATTATGCAGCCGTCAGGAGAGATGAAGTCATAAAATTTTCCTATACATGGATGTATATGGAATTTATTATGCTGAGTAAAATAAGCCAGAGGGAAAGAGATAGAGAGGCAGAATAGTCTCATTCATTTATGGGTTTTAAGCAAAATAAAAGACAATTTGCTATTATTCTCAGAGATAAATGAGAGGAGGACTAGAATGTCCAGCTTACTACATGAAGCTCACCACAAAGAGTGTTGAGTGCAGTTAGAGAAATAACTGCATTGAGAACTATCATTACAAATTTAATAAATGAGGGAAGTAGAAAGCTTGTCTAGAGTACAGGTAGGAGTGGAGTGGAGAGGAGGGAGACTTGGGGCTGTGGTGATGGGAATTTTGCACTGGTAAAAGGGGGGGGTATTCTTTACCTGACAGAAACACAACTATAATCATATTTGTAATCTGGGTGTTTAAATAAAGATATTAATAAAAAAGATAATTAGAACTATTCAGAAAGAAGAATATCACTACAACAGGTTAGGGGGACTAGGATGGAAAGACATTGAGACAATAGTAAAGGAAGGAGGGGTGGGGGAAAATAGTAAAGGAAGGAGACACTGGAGGGAGTTTTGCTGGACTACTTTACACACAAAATTCTTACTTTTTATAGTGACATTCTGTCATTTTGTCATTACCTCTTGGCATCTTTATATTAAAAAGCTTGGTCCCTATAATATTTTAAAATTTTGTTTTTGAATAACTTAATTTTACTTTCACAAGTAACTCTTATTTGATGGTTATTTCAAGTTTATTTATCTGCACTTCAGCTTGCTTAGATTTATGATCAAGATTTATTAATAGGCTGTCATTTTTATATATCTTCCTTGATTAAAAAACTATAGTGCATCTTCTAAAAATGCTTGCTTAGAGAGGATTGGGAAAATTCTGTATAGCACAGTAATCTGAATGTAAATCCTTCATATGTCTAAGGATATGCCAATTCTTTGTAGTTATCATACCTATTCCCCCAAAAAAGCATAATTAAATTCTTTTAACTTTTCTGTGGGGGAGGGGCACATTCTTGACACTCAGGGGTTATTTCCAGCTAAGCGCTCAGAAATCACTCCTGGCTTGTGGAACATATGGGATGCCAGGGGATTGAACCACGGACAGTCCTAGATCAGTTGCGTGCAAGGCAAATGCCCTACTGCTGTGTCACCGCTTTGGTCCCTTTTTTAACATTATTAATATTTAACTTGTTAATTGTCTCAGATGACTACATCTTATTTTTTACTTTTCAAATTATGTAGTTTCATGAGTAAATCTTCGAGTCACAGTTTTGAGAGTAAATAAAAATTATTTAGGAAAACATGCATATCAATATGTGTAATTCAATTTGCATTGAAGGATATAATTATTCAGTGAATGAAGATGCAGATACAGGATACTAATTATTACTTCACTGAAATAAGGTATTAAGAAACAAATCAATGAATCTGGTGAGTACTAGAATTTAAAGCAGAAATATGTAAGGCCAAATAAAAAGGTAATCTACTACTACTTCAGGAATGAGTAGGCATTAAGTTAAACAAAACAATATAAATCAAAATAGCTCAAAAACTAATTGATATAATATAAGCAGTAGATTTCTGAATGAAAAAAACAGCCAGAAATACTCTATGACCTGGAATCAAATAAGGGTGTAAGAGACTAAGGGATTGTTTGCTGTGAAGATAATCATAAAATGGAGGTAGGTTAATAAAGAGAAAGCCAGAAATGGAAGTGCAATAGATATGATGATAGAGTTTAATTCTGAATATATATGAATAAAATATACATGTAGGAAACATAAAGTATTGAAAAATGTTAGTTTTATGCCACTATTTTAGAAAATCACCCAGAGTATAGAAAACACAGAGCAAGATTTACAAGTCTAGAAGACAGAGTAAGGATACTATTGCAGTGAAGCAGAATGTTTGATGTTTGCTTGCAGCCTGCAGTGTGCCATTGAGCTGTCATAAAGTAAATCTTGGTCTACTAAGCAAAATCTCACTTTTTATTTGGAAAGAGGAATAAGCAACATCACTAGGAGAGTCCGATATTTATTTGACAAAAATAAGTTAAGTAAAGATCCATTTTGGAGAAACGTATTAAACAACCTTCAACCAGGTCAAAAACAGTTTTTCAACTGTGCTGCCAATTAAGAACATTTATAAACTATTTTATAAATAATATCATGTTGAAGATTTATATGACATTTTTATAATTAAATTTCTTTGGAAAATGAGAGATATTTTATTATTTGAGAAACTTATCCAAATGAAAAATCCCGGAGTTAAATTAAACTTAAATTATACCCAATGGTTGTTATTTCATATTTTGTTATATTAATATAAAATCTATCATCTGTATAAAATCATTCTGTATTAAAAATTTAAGATTTTTATGTACAATGCAGTCATTTTAAGTACTAATAACTATCACTATAAATATAATAGTAGAGATTTTGAAGTTTCTATAGAAGTGAAAGCATCTTCAAAAGTTTTAAACCTTACAATGGGGGTATTCATTTTTTTAACTAAAACCCAAATACAAATATGTTTTAATTATGGTGCTTAAATAGAGATATTATTTAAATTTTTTTTAAAAGTTTGAAGATCAGGAATTGGAGCTGTGGCACAGTGGTAGGGCATTTTCCTTGCACGTGGATGACCTAGGACAGACCTACCAAGGTTTGATAGACTGAATCTCAAATGGTCCCGAAGCCAGGAGTTATTTCTGAGTAACCCCTGAGCATCACTGATTGTGGCCCCAAAAAACAAACCAATCAAACAAACAAATAAATAAGTGAAAAAGTTAGAAGACCAGAAAGGTGGGAGAGAAAGTAAAGCTGTTTGTGTAGTATTTATCTGTGGAACCAACCCTAATTTGAATCCTGGCACTGAATATAGTTCTCTAAGAAATAGGACTTGGTGTGGGCCCTGAGCATGGTGCCAAGGTATATGCCCTGGGCAGTACCATCTGTGACTCCGTCACAAAAACCACAAAGATAACTATCTAAAATAATAACAAAACACAGAAAATACTGAAACTTTTTTCCTCTTTAGATCTCTGTCACATATTCTAAAATTTGTCAATCAAACATAGGTAATAATTTCAAACACAACCTCGACATTCCCATAAACACTATGCTTGTCCAAAATATTTAATGTCAAAATTGCTCACCATAATAAATCCTCAAAATGATGCTGAATCACTCATCTAGTGATACTTTCCATGGTACTCTATTACTATCCTTATAGTACTTTCAAATTTACCAAAGTATGTAGAAGTTAGCGAGTGAGTCAATGGCATTTTTTTTTTTTTGGGCCATACCCGGTGACGCTCAGTGGTTACTCCTGGCTATGCGCTCAGAAGTCGTTCCTGGCTTGTGGAACCATATGGGAAACTGGGGGAT
>PVKC010010156.1:0-26084 GCA_004027635.1 Crocidura indochinensis
AAATCTTCTCAGTGTTAAGGGAAGACTCCTTTGTGTAAATCGATATCAGAACAGCAGTAGGGTCTTCCCCGGTAGAGGATTGCTTCCAGGTGATGTCATAAACAATGTTGCATATTTCATAGATGGCTTCCCTGGTTCAGGGGTGACTGGAAAATGCCCAAAACTCTGAGGCCTGTGCCAGGTCATCTTGTCAATGTTCAGGGTTTGTAAGATTCCATTGCACCACAAGATTAATGTGTTCCCATCTCTATTAAATAAGAACTTATTTGTATGTATAGTATTTTCCATTTTAATGTGCCCATGCAAACAAGGAATAATGCCACCTGGCGTTATCAGCACATAAAAAAGCTGCACGAACAAGTCCAACAATCAGCGTGACCTGTCAAACATAAGCATTAAACTGAGAGACTCTTTCACCAAAATTTCTTATTGAACAGTTCCCAGCAAGATTGGTACCTATGGAGATGCTAGAACAAGTCCAATAATCTAATTGACTTGGTTCTTATATATAAGTTAAATGGAGGGACACTTCTACAAACTTCCTTATTTAACAATGAGCCAGGTCTTTATGACAATGTTCAGGATGTAAGGTCCTACTGCATTACAAGTTTTATGTGTTCCCATCTCTGTAAGATAAGAACATGTTTAAATATAATTTCCCATTCTAATGTGCCAATGCTAAGGAAGAACAGATCATGTGACGAAATTGGTGCCTATGGGGATATTTGAACAAGTCAATCGAATTGGCTTGGTTCTTATGTAAATGCTAAATGGAGGGAAACTTCTACTAACTTCCTTTTTTAACAAATGACAAAGGGATAAAAAGTGTGGAAAATAAACAATCTAAATTGAGAGAATGGACTCAATAGTCACCGTATATGGGAACTAACAGAAACCTAGTATCCTAGCAAACACAGTTACTCAGTGAAGAAAGGAAGAGGACAAGAAGCCGCTGAGAGTGAACAAGTAGAAAAAGAGTACTGGCCTCTTCCTAGCCTGAGAGTCCATCCTCTCTTTTTTTTGTGTGGTTTTTGGGTCACACCCGGCAGTGCTCAGGGGTTACTCCTGGCTCCATGCTCAGAAATTGCTCCTGGCAGGCACGGGAGACCATATGGAGCACGGGATTCGAACCGATGACCTTTTGCATGAAAGGCAAACACCTTACCTCCATACTATCTCCCGGGCCCCCATCCTCTCATTTTTATTTTGAATGTATATAGTACCACCACGCAAAGTGGTCTCCTCCCAGACTGAGAGTCCATCCTCCCATTTTTATTTTGAATATATATGGTACGCGTGGAGGCTAGCACCACCACATGGTTTTCAAAATGGAGACCAATGGAAAAAAATACCAGTGAATGTTGAGACATACACTAGTGCTACTTCGGCCCACCCTCCACCCCATGTGTCCCCCACTTAGTGTAGGGAGACAAAGGCGGAAAGACAGAGGACCACGATAGAGTCCATATGAGCCGGCAACCAGGGAAGACCTGGAATTAAGGGGAGAAATAGGGGAACGGCGAGGAGGCCTGCCAACCCCCCCAGCACCCCCCAAGCTAGGGAAAAGGCCTCCGGAATGGGGTGTCCCTTACCCCCAAGCTAGCTAGGAAGAATGCTATCCGGCATGGGGTGTCCCCTAACCCCAATACCTGGGTAGAGCTGGCCTCCAGGATCAAGGCACGGGAAGCCAGCTATCTGCCTGGCCTCTCCCTTTGCTCCTCCTCCCTAGTGTGTGTGTGTGTGTGTGGGGGGGACTGGAGACCCCTAATGGAGTCCAACTGAACCAATAGCAGGCCACCTGAGTTGTCATTCAGGTCAGGCCTAAAGTCCAGGGAGAAATAGAGGAATGGCTAGAGGTCTTCCAGGCCTCCCAGCACCCCCAAGCTAGGGAGAATGCCATCCAGCATGGGTTATCCCCTAACCCCAATACCTGGGTAGAACTGGCCTCCAAGATCAAGGCCAAAAAGTTAAATTTTTGATCAGTCAAAGAGAGAGATTTTACCTTTGTCTTGGCTGAGGACCGATTTGCTCCTACTTTGCTTACAAATTTAACTAACATCATTTTCTGATGTCTAAATTCATAGCACCTTAAGAGCACTGTATCAGAAGGTGATAGATTTCTCTTGCAGATATACTGATGAGTGGTTGCCTCTGTCAGTAAAAAAGGAGGAAAAAATATCAAATAATTCTGGCACAGAGGTGCCCAAACTTATTTGGCCTACTACCTTCTTTCCCCTCTTTCACCCCCAAATCATTCAGTGCTCCTGGGAAATCTATCATGTTTATAAGAACAAAGATTTCAATTGCCTCTCATTTGAGCCCAGATTAATGCTGATCTCCTGGATCTTTCCAGTGTTCCCCAAACCCTAGGCCATCTTGCCCCATTAAGGAAACACTGCCTAGGCTGTAAAAACATTGTAACTACAAGAATAATAGGGCAATAATAAACATACCATATGTTAAATTCTAATTGCTTAAAAACACAAAATATATTACATGTACATGATACCAAAATGCTTTCTTGTTTTTAGGTTTGGGCTTAAGAGGAATCTCTATGTAGAAAGCTCATATCCACTAATATTTTTTTTTCTCTAGATGGTTGAAACTTTAGTATTGTTGATGAGGCAGGACCAATAATAGTAAAAAGCAAAAAATAGGATATCTTAAGATATTAATTTGTCTCTCTTCTTTCTTGATAGGACCAAGAGAAAAATTAATTGCAAGTTTTAATAGTGAAGGAATAGAGGATTCATGAAAGGTTTTGAAGCAGGCAAAAGGGAAGCCAGTTGTCTCTGAGTATTTAAAAGTAATAAAACCAAGATGTAATTCAACAAAGTTATTTTGCAGCTAGCTCCAAAGTAGCTAAAACACAAAGGTAGAATCCACTTTGTAGACTCAAAAACCTACACAAATAAGACTTTAACCTAGCATCAGCACAGGATAAACTCAAAGAAGGTTGGACACCCATAGGAGAAAAGCTTCCATAGTGATAGGATCTAAAGAATGTTAGAATCTAAAGTTTGATTTAGAATTAACTGTAACCTATCTTTGCAGTGAGCCTATGTACAGCCATGATAGGCTCAAGTTTTAAGGAACAAATACTAGGCCATAAGAACCAGTTTCAGGAACTTCAAGGGCATGTACCAAAACATTTAAACTAGCAACAGAGGGGGACCTGCAGCCAGGCAAGGTCACAGGCATCCAGTGGGTGCCCAAGCCTCTCCTCTACTACTTCAGCTGGTGCAGACTCCAAAACCCTCAAAATCCCAATATTCTACTCTCTCTTAGCCATAAAAGGAAACATCCTAGACAACAGCCAATCAACTTGAAAGTTAACTGTGATTTGAAGCTTCTGTAACCCTATAAAAGGAGTCTGAGAGTTCTGTAAGCAATCATTGCATTAGAGGGGATGACCCCAGCATGCTGGTAAATAAACTCCTATGCCTTATTGTAGTGCTGTTCTTCTCTTGGTGGTCTTTATCTCAAAAAACTGTGATAAGAGCTAGAAAAAAAATCAAAAAGGTCAAAATTCTTCCTCTGTAACTATATCCTGATTACATCTTATGCTTCTAAACATCTTCAGACCAAAGGAATTAGAAAACATCAATGTATAATTCTGAGATCTCAAAAGTTATTAAGGATTTCTCAACTGTAAAATAGCCCACATTATGAATTGAATATCTTTCTCTCTTTGTTTCCTCATAATTTCTAAGTAAAACTTTTAAATTTCACTCTTGTTTTGCTCTGAAATCCTTTTTTGAGTAAAAGAAACTGGAATGAGGTTATAAATGATTTTTTTTCACTTACTGAAAGGAACAATTCAACCTGCGTTTCATAAGTTCCCAATAAATCAACTACTGGTTAATTGTTAATTAATTAGTGTACCCTGTAGATCGAGTGAGACTCAAGTATAACCTAGTACCTACTGAGGCTGGTGAGATGCCAACATATATGCTGGCAAAAGCTTGTGGTAGATTTTATCAATCCTGATACTTCAGGAAAATTCCCAAGTGATCTAAAGAAAGGAAAGGAGGGCTGTAGACCTATTATCTCTCTTTCTCCCCAAAATAAGTCACTTGTAATAGATTTTGGAACTGGACTAGAACTTGAATAGACAGTTAGGTTTTATTATATTTATATATAACAAGTCTTAAGGGAAAGACCCCACTTCTTATTTGAAAAGTAGTCTAAGGAAATAGATCATTTGGGTCTATACTCAAAGAAGGACAGATAACCATGGCAAGGCAACATTTTCCAACCTGACCATTTCTCTCAATGCATTCTTTATTATCACCATCCTTTTTCCTTCCTCTAACAATACTAAATCAAGGTATTCTTCTCTAGTATGAAATCCATAGCAGAGTTAAATAAAATCAACCATGCTCTAGATCAAAATCCTAGTATCTTATTCACTTGGTGCCTTTGAGCAAGATGTGAACTGGAGCTCCTAAAGATGACATTGTACTCATAAAAGTACAGTGATGTGTCAGGGCAATGCAATTCTTCAAGATTGCTTTTTTCTCCAGAAATTTAGGCCTACAGGACCTGATTATAGGTGCAACCTCCTTTCAGAACTTTAAATAACTCAGCAGAATTAGGATTGTAATGATTATTTTATAGGTGGTTTAAATCTCAGCATTAATTATTAGGTAGCTGCAAAACGGTGGCTCCAGCATTTAGTCTAAGTATCCAAAAATGCGTATTATTTGATTGATCAAGTGAAATGTACTAGGATATTTTAAAAACATGATTTTCAGCTTTGAGCGAAAAATGACTATATAGAAATCTACAAAGTAAATGATAATGATAGATTCCAACCATTCCATTATGTGACCAAATGCAACCATTAGCTCAAATGGTGCTTTTTTCCTAGACAAGACAAGCTGCTTGTATCCAAACCAGTCTGCCTACCATTCTGTTTATCAGGATCAAGTCCTGCTAAGTCTTACACAGAACTCTGCTCAGGTTTTGCTCCTAATGAGAAAGAGATCATTGTTCTAATTGGTTTGAGAGTGAATCCCACTCTGTGTCCCTTGGGGAAATCTGCAAATGCCCAGGGCTCATCTTGTCCTCTTATCACTACCCAGCCTCCTCCCTTTGAACTCCTCACAACTGGAGCCAAAAGGAAAAAAAAAAAATCTTAAATGCAAATTATTTAAAATGCAAATCTAACTACCACTCCTCTTCTATTGTTCTCCAAGTCCTGGAGAATAAATTCTAAATTCCTTCACTAGGACTACAGAGCTCTCTATGATCTGTTCCCCTGGGTAGCAACAGAGCCTCACCTACTGTCAGTTTCCACTAGAAATTTATGCTGTAATAATGCCAAAACACTGAGAAACTATGCTTCCTTTGCCTCTGATCATGACAGAAATTTTCTATTTCTTTCTTTTTGGGGACAGTCTTATTTTCTCTTTTTGCTAGCCTATTGTTACTTTGTTTTAAAACTGAATAACTCAAATATTTTTTGAACAACTGGTGTCATTGCAGAGTAAGGTAAAGAGAGGTTATAGTTTATTTACACATTGTGAAGTTATGTTTGTTTGGGTTTTTTTTGTCCTGGATTTTTTTTTAAAGAAGCAAGGATTGTATTTCATCTCCAAGCAAAAAACAATTAGCAAGAGGTCTGGAAACTTACTCAATAGTTGAGCTTTATAAAGCAAAATTCTCCATTTTGAGGCTAAGGGGTGACACAAAAAATTTCATTGTGTCAGACATTATTTACTTTTGGATGCAAGTTAGGATACAGGTAACTTGGAGTGTTAGAATCCAGAGTCAAAGGATGAGACAACACAAATGGAATAAAGCAAAACAAAATTTTAATCCATCTACTAACAGCTCAACATTGGCTACCCAGGATCATCAGTCTCAGTAGGGGAAACCCTCCCAGGTCTCAAGCCAGTTTATATAGGGAAAGGATGAAGAAGTTCTAGCTTCTGATGATCTTTAAAACTACTGGCTGCTCTGTAGGACACCTTCCTAATGCTCTGTTGTGTCTTTTCCAGATAGGCTACCTGGTATGGCCAGATATCTTGGAGCGATCAATGGTGAATTGTACTGTGAAAATGGAAGTTTAGGATTGAGAGAGAGAGAAGCTTAAAAGATCCACAATCTTTGTAAAATGGCATTCCTCCTGTTCAGAACCTAGGGATCCACAGGAGATGTCATAAAATAGTTTAGGCAATCACAGAAATAAGCTTGTACCTCTACCATGCCTGAACATGTTCCTATTTCCATGAGACAAAGCTGAGTACCTGAGCACACAGCTCATCAATAGCATACAAACGGAGGCCAGGAGGAAAAAAAGGTGTGTCAGCAATATTCCCAACAATGTAACCATCTGTCACCAAAGCCTGACTCCCATAACTCAGTCATGTAGATATTCAGTATATAAGGCTAGATGAAAGACCAATATGTACTCTAAGATTTCTGCTCAGAAGGGCTCACTTGCTTCTTCTTTGCAAGTATCCCATTTCTCCTATATAAAACTTTTTTTATATACTTAAATTCTCTTAGTGAAAATTCACTAAATATATGCATATATTCATCACCACAAAATTTGGACTGTGTATGAGGTTGCTGGGGAGGGAGATTGAGGCATAACTGATTGCACTCAAGACTTACTCTTGTCACTGTGCACATGGATCACTAGTGGCAGTGCTCAGAGGACCATGTGTGATGTAGAGGGTCAAACCTGGGCCAGCTGCATGCAAGGTATGCATCGCTTTTTCACTGTAGTAATGTGCTGCTCAATGTATATCAGATTTAACCATTTGTTCTGAAGCAGCAGGTAAATGGGGAGAAGGTTTGCTTGACAATAAATTCTTGGAAAATAAAAATAAGATGGAATTTAAAGAAATTACTCTGTCACTTGCCCGCAAGTAGCAAACCATATTATGAACAAATCCACTTTTAGGTAACAGTAATTGAGGTGTGAGAAGACTAACTGGTACCAACCTAGACCCAGAGAAGACTGGACATTACTCTTTCAAGTAGCTCCAGCAGGAATAAAGAGTTATGATAATAACAAGGGGTGAGTAGTTTCAGCTTCTCTTCTCCTTGACAATGACATAGCAATAAACTCGGGAAAGCTTCATATGGGAGCAGCTTGAGAGAAAAACAGCCATACTATCTTCAACTCTAGAAAAGTTTGTGTCCTCTAATGTGTGTTATTCTCTCTTCTTCCTTCCTCATAAATTCTAAATGAAACTTTATAAATTTACTTTATAAATAAAATGTATTTTATTTATATATAAAATTATATAAAATATATTAATTATTTTATTAAATAAAACAGTATGTGCATTTACTTTATAAATAAAACTATTATACTTTATTTTAATCTCCTCCTGAAAAATATTTTCTGTGAGGGACAATGGCAGAGATAGGAATTCTATTTAAAATATATTAATTATTTTATTAAATAAAACAGTATGTGCATTTACTTTATAAATAAAACTATTATACTTTATTTTAATCTCCTCCTGAAAAATATTTTCTGTGAGGGACAATGGCAGAGATAGGAATTCTAAGTGACATTTAGGACTGATTTTTCTTTCCTACAAAGAGCAATTCCTCTAATCTGTATTCCATGCTTCCTTGAGAAATGATTCCCTGGCAGAGATAATTTCCACAGTGGGCAGAACAAGAGGAACCCATGTGTGGTTGGACAACTGCGTAGTGGGGTTCATGAAATGGAAAGGCTTATAACATGCAGGGGTTCATTGCATATTCTTATCTATCCTAGATTTCCCCAGGCAATTTATGTGTGACAGTTATGGGTAGAAAGGGAAGTGGTAGAGAGGGAAGTGGAACCTTCTTGAGGATGCCATCTCTCTTCACATAGTTACCTATAACAGTTCTGTTTCTAGAATATTCCTTTAGTGAGGTCCATCTGTTGATCCATGAGTGAGATCTACTTTGATAACTGAAAAATAGGGAGAATTAAAACATTTACCAAGTGTTAATTGGCAATGGTCTACACAGCTCTTGTTTCAAAAGTCATTTTAAAACAGGATTTTAAACTGAGGGAGGGATAAGAAGAGACAGATAAGAGGTTACAAAGGTAGGATTCGGGGCTTCAAGCACACCAGTAGTATAGATGTGCAGCATAGATATATACATGTACAGATGTGATTTATGTTTAGATGTACTAATGTAAACTATAGAACCAATAATACTGTATACATGAGATTCAAACTACAAATATTAAACTTAAGTGTGTCTTTCAGGAACTGGAGTGATAGCACAGCAGGTGGGGTGTTTGCCTTGCACACTGTTGACCTGAAATGGACCCGGGTTCAATCCCCTGCTTCCCATATGGTCCCCCAGCCTGCTAGAAGTGATTTCTGAGTGCAGAGCCAGAAGTAACCCCTGAACTCTGCAGGGTGTGGCCCAAAACAAACAAAACAAAACAAAACAAAACAAAATAATGTGTCTTTCAAAGAGATAGGCTGTGTGTGGGAAGGAACCTGGGGACACTGGTGGAGGGAAATTGACACCTATAGTAGAATTAATGTTTGAACATCATACCCCTGAAGCTCAACTATAATATTAATTTAAAAACAATAACAAAAATGTGATAATGGTCCTTGAATCATACAAACACTTTGATCATAAGGACACAAACCAAAATATGTGTTGCACGAAATAGTGTTTTAGGGAGGAGACAAACTATTTTTCCTTAAGACGTCATAAAAGAGGGGTCCAGATCTATAGCACAGCAGTAAAGAATGGACCCCAGTTTGAATCCCAGCATCCCATATGGTCCCCTGAGCCTGCCAGGAGTGACTTCTGAGCACAGAGCCAGGAGTAACTCTGAGAGCTGCCAGGTATGACCCAAATTCCCCACCTCAGAAAAAAAAAAGTCATAAAAGACATTAGAGTACATACCCATTAACCTTGGAAAATGGTTAAGATTTTGAAATTACAGATTTGGAAGAGATAAACAATACGTGGGTGCATTCCAGTCAGAAAAGATATCATAGGCAAAAAAGATAGAAAAACACTTAAGTGCATCTGTGGAAACAATAACATACCTGATAATTTACATCTAATTAATTCAAGTCTAATGTGATTTCATTTCTACCACTTATACCAACTTTCGAACTCCAGATGCTCTAACTCTTTTTTCTAATACAGAGATTCACAAATTTTAATAAGCACCAAAATCATCTAGAACAGTGTTACTTAATCTTTCCCCAAGCATAGCCACATTATGTTCTTGTTTTCTTCCTGTGGTTCCCCTATCATACTGGTTGCTTCACTAATTTTATGTGGTATCCTCCACTTAAATGATTTCTACCTGTGGATACCTTGGAATATCTGGGGACCATTGAGAGCCATGTGGTCTTCAGTTAACAAATGCTCATCTACAGAATTTATACAATAGGTTGATGCAGTTCACCTGTTTATCTCACTAAATAGCTGATTCAGTAGGAGAGACACTGCTGACATTGTGCTCTGGGGTCATATTGAAAAGCATTATTTACACCACCATGGCAAAGATCTGAAGACCTTTTCCTCATTTTCAATCCAAACTCTCAGACCTCAGGCTTAGGCCACTGAATGAACAATATTCCCTCAAATCACAACCAAATGCCTTTGGCAAAGCAACCACCACCATTTAATTGCAGAGTAGGCATTTTAACAGGCAAATGAAAGACTAACTTGAACCATCTGGTTCTGTAACACCCTCCTACACCACTGCTTAAAAGCAATCAAACATATTTTCTATTACATTTTGTCAATAGAATATTGCTCCCTGAGGCTGTCAGCTTGTCATGTTGGCAGCCCATAAGCAAAGATGAGATTGTTAGTGGTGGCACCAGCAAGAGGAAGACCAGGGTGAAGACCTTGACCTCTTTGCTATTGACACTGTGTTAAACCTCTTTTGGGGGCAGATTCTCTGCACTGATACCATAAACTATTTTTAAAAGTGGAACCAAAATATGTCTGGAGCTTTCCTGTCCAGTGTGTCCTTTCTGTCCTGTTAATTTTGACTTAGCTTATAATAGCGAAGAATCAATGTCTAGCATTTCCAACAGCAAGGTAGAACCTGTACACATTTATTAAGATTAATTAAAAAGTAACAAATTGTAAAGTAATAACATTAACAACCAGTAGAAAAAGTGTAGACATTTTGACAGTCTTTTTGAATTTCATTAAAAGATGGTAGTGACAAAAACCCTAGAGACTATTTCTACTTTACTAAAGAAATAGGTCACAGATTCAATTACAGTCACTGAAGCATGGACTCAATCTATCATGGCAAATTAAGTACATTTTAGCAACCTACTTTCCTTTAAAAATTTTATAGACACTTTCAGTGGAAGAAGAAAGACTATAGAAAAAAGAAATTGCAAAACCAAGTTTCACCCTTACTCCCCGCTTGGCTTTGAGTAAGCATTTGGCTTATTTGCTTTGGGTTTAAGACAGAAAATCATTAAGAAATACTCAGCTTGTTCACAATTATTACTCTTCACTCATTCATGGTTTAATGATGCAGATTTGGAATTGGGAGTGGGAAATGGCTCCAAATTAAAATTACTAGTGTTCAAAAGCGGTCTTTGTTCTATAGGCTGAACCCACCCCCTTCTTTTTAAAGAAGACTATTTGTGCTTTACAACTTTGATGAAATTGTGTTCCTGAGACTCCCAGACACATTGTATTCATTTCTGGAAATATAAATAAATAAATAAATGAATAAATAAGAGTGTTCATTCAGCCTGTGGTTATGGTTTATCCAAGTGCAAATATTGGGAGAATGAAACACCCTTTAGGCCATAGCAAAATTGATTTCGTGTTGACAACTGGAATTGATGAAGGCTGCTTTCATGGAGTGGCTGGGGCAATCTCTAAGAAAGCATAGCAGCAGTAGCAGCAGCAGTAATGGTAGAGTATGAAGGCAGGAGACCCACAGGTTTTCCTTTGAGAAGTAAGAGCCTGAAAACAGAACACTTGCAAGTACCAGAATCTGTTCTTTGTCTTGACTAGAACACTTGACAGACTCACGTTGAGCTTTTGTTCCTGAAAAGACAGAGTCAACACAACAGCTACTCAGTGGTGTTATTATCTCTCAACAATTTTGTCTTTTCCTTTAGAGTTCTGGAGAATCTTCAAAAATACTTCTCTGTAAAGGGAACAAAGAAATAAATAGCTGTAATACTAGAAACAACTCATATCCATCTCTAAATTATGTTGTTATACTGATTTAAATGAGAACTTCTTTCTAGCCAGGCTCAAAAGTCATTTATAGAAGCTATAATAAGCCAACATTCTACTCATTTGTACAGCCAGGTTCTAAACTCTGTTGTTGAAGTCCAGATGTTAAGTTTATTTGTACAGGACAGACTACTAGCCTCGTTTTTTGAAGCTCAGATAACCTCGATTTCAATGTTGGTTACAAAAATTGAACCTTCTTGGAGTCTAGGCTTAAAAATAGGATATCTCTAAGATAAAGATTCACATGAACGATATTACCTCTTAAAATGCCACACATCTGTAACAACTTAGTATTTTGCACAACTGCAAGTTAATAGATAACTTGTCCTATTATAACAGAAGATTCTCAGTATATATGTGGGCTCATGTGTCTACCCTAAGTACTATGAATCTCCAACCTATGAAGCTGCTCCTGAAATGGGAAGCTTAGAGGTAGTTCCTGTGCCCAGGAAAGCAAAAGATGACAATACTCAAAGACTTTAGATTCTCAGTGTAAAGGTGATAAATACATGTTACTTATCAAAAAAGCCAGACTCAGTCTGAATGAACAAGTTTGGGGAAAGAAGCTGTTTATGCTTAGGTAACTACATAGGCTCCCAAATTGGTAAAAACACTGAGCAAGCTCTTTGTCCTGTAAATAACTAAATATAGTAATTATGCCCATCTGCTGCATTGGATTGTTATGCTATTTCAAAATGAAAATTTATTAATAAACCTAATATAATATATAAATTTATAATAAATGTCTATTTCATTTACTAATATATAACAATTTTATTTTCTAAGTATTTGTTTATGATATATTTTAAACCCAGTACATTGGGATGTTTTGATGATGAGAGATGTCTGGAAACTGATACCAAAGGAAGAGCTGTTTCCATCATTTCAAGCTCAATTGATGAGTATGAACATCCATAGAGTATTGAAGGTCTGATCCATGTTCTCAGAGGTTTTGTTTATCCCATCTGGGGTAGAACCAGTATTGGTAATATTGGTTAGGTGATTCAAATATGTAGCATGACTGACAACCATTGATTTAAATATCTGCTTTCTCATATGTGTTTGCTGAATATTTATAATTCCTCACTTTCAATAGTATCTTATGTTGTTTATTGTTATTATCTTATTGTTTTAGGACCCTGAAACTAAATTAATACTTGTTATTGAAGGAGCGTTCTCTATGTTTGGGAGAGGAAAAGATGGTGTTTAGTATGGCAAATATCCACACTCAGCTTCTAGCTACCCCCAAGAACACTGCCAAAACCCAACATACAAGTAGGTCCATCCAGAGAGATATGTGTTTAAATTCTGAGATCAGTGATAATACAATGATTATTTGAAAATAGGGCATAAGTGCGGAATGAGAGCCATAATACACGTAGGGAATTTGCCTTGCATGTGTCTGACCAGCGTTTGTTCTTTGGTACCATATATGTTCCATGAACACTTACAGGAGTGATTTCTGAACACATAGCTCAGAATATATTCTGAATACCCAAGTGTAGCACAATAAATAGATGAATAAACAAACTAAAAGTAAGTGGGATGATTTCTAGAAATTTGTAAGGGGAATCTTAAAATAGAATCTGTATGTAAGTCTATCAAAAGTAGAAGATGATACAAAAAACATAGGAACCTTGCTAGATGGTATAATTTAAAAGCCAATTTAGTACAATTTAGTGTAGTAAAACCTTCAGAGAATGCTATCAGTAACATTATAAAATATAACAATTATTGCAAATTGACTTATATTGATCTAAGTTTTGAACATTTAATTTGCCTTTGTTGTAATCAACAATATAAAAGTAAATTTGTTTGTGCCTGCTAAAGGGGCAGGTTGGGGTGAAGTGAGAGAAATTGGAGTCATTGGTGGTTGAATCAGTGTTAGAAATTTAATGCCTGGGGCCGGAGAGATAGCATGGAGATAAGGTGTTTGCCTTGCATGCAGAAGGATGGTGGTTTGAATCTCATCATCCCATATTGTCCCCTGAGCCTGCCAGGAGTTATTTCTGAGTGTAGAGCCAGGAGTAACCCCTGAGCGCAGCTGGGTGTAACTCAAAATCCAAAAACAAACAAAAAAGAAAAGAAAAAGAAAGAAATGTAATGCCTAAAACAACCGTATTAAAAATCTTGGTATGGGACCAAAGTACAGTAGTAAGGTGTTTGACTTGAACGCGGCTGACCCGAGATGAACCCAGGTTTGATTCCTGGCATCCCACATGGTCCTCCAAGCCTGCCAGGAACAATTTCTGAACACAGAACCAGGAGTAATTTCTGAGCACCTCCAGGTGTGGCCCAAAAGACAATAACAAAAACAATCTTGGTAAATCGTTGTATTATAATTTTTAGTAATCATGTTTATAATAACACATGATAACTTTTCCCTTGACATTATTTGTAATAAATATCTATCAATTGCAGAATCAGAATTTAAAATTCTGTGCCTCTTCTAGGGATGAGAAATTACTTAACCCCTATGTTCCTTACCTTCCTCAATTATAAAATGGTGACAATATTAATACTGAGCTTATAGAATTGTGAGGGTAAAATTTTTGATGTATGTAAGTAATTTAGCTTGGAGCCAGCATGGGGTCTGTGCTGAAGCATAGATATGTCATATGTATGACATAGGTAAGATGTAGATTTCAATTCATGGTTCATTTTCAATCTTCAATTATACTTTTTTCCCTAGATTAAATTGTAAAAGAAAAAAGCCCCACATTTTCAGAAAAATACACTGACATTCATTTCTGATGGATCATTGCTGAGACAATGCAATAAGTAAGACCTGTACTTTTCCACCTATTTATGGATTGCCTGGAAAATTTTGTATACAGTTTCATTTAGGATGAATGTGTAGTTATATATTTTTCTAGATTCCTTTAGTGGGATACTTATTATAGTTTTATAAAAATGTTTTTTCCTATATTGCATTTATTTTTAAAGCATTTCTCCAGAATCATTGAATTTTAATTTTATCTAACACTTTGCAACATATAAAATCATTCCAAATTTATATTATTTCATTATTTTATTTTGGGTTCATACCCAGATTTGCTTAGGTTTTATTACTGTCTCTTTGCTCAGGGATCACTTCTGGCAGAACTCAGGGATTCATATTGGTTCTAAGGATCAAACAAGAATTAGTCACATGCAAGTCATATACTTTAACCAATGTTTTATTTCAGGCCATATCATACCAAATTTCCAACTGATAAATGAAGGTCAAGAATTTTCAAAGGGCATCAAATTAGTTAAGTGGCAAGAACTTTAAGCTTCTAATTTCAGAAGTATTTCAATAGGCCATAAGTGCATTATTTCAGATAAATGATATAGGGCACATGTTTAGAAAATTATATGGTACTATGCAAACGGCATGCTGCATTATTATTTGGATGGTCTGTTTTAAGTATTATAACATAGTATAGAAACTATTTGTTTAGTAGTGAAGTAGGAACTCAATAGTGGAATGCCTATACCTAGTATTGACTGAAGAGATACTTCAAAGTATTGATTGGTTGCTTTTTATCAGCTACCCTTCTTTTCTTTGTGGATTTTCACTTCAGAGTGACACAGAACTGACCTATAAATAGTCATCTCTGTCCATATGGAAAATAATTAACTTATAATTATCTTCAGCATGTTTTAGTGAATTAGAGATCAAGAAACTAGGAGGGAATCTCTGGAAAGTAGACTATGGTTTCTTGGTTGAGTTATTCCCCTCCATCTGAGTCTCATTCTGCCCTCCCTACCCCTGCTCCCTGAGAAGCTCCACCATCTCTTGATGAACTTGGCATAATAACCATGCACAGCTGGACTGCAATATGGCTTGAGAAGAAGAACACTCGCAGCCTGTGATGTTAGATGAGCTTCAATTTGTTCAAACCGCTTGCTGTGTCAGTCTAACTCCAGGCATCAGTGTGAAAAATGGGAAATTTAGTCACCTATATAGATAGTAATAGCAACAGTCATACCTTGAAATTTTGTAATCTTTTTCAAGAGACTTGCACATTCACACATGTTTCAGGCAATTCTTGCCACAATTGGGCATCATACACAAGATTATTATTCTAATTTTGAAGTAAACCAACTTAAAATGTGGAGAATGTTTTACCCGCCCTGCATACCTAACCAAAAGCACAATAGCCACAGACCCACATTTTGACAAAAATCTGCCTTTGGAGAAGTAAAGCTGATGTTTTGCCTACACAGCACCACTTTTTATCAAAATACACCTCTTTTTATTTGTGAATTGCTATGCTTCCAGCTCTAAACAGTGTTCTTATTAAATTCAATCATTTTGGTTATATTTGGTTGAAAATGGAATTGGACATCTCATCCAATGTCCCCAGTTGTCCTAGAAACTTTTCAAACTGGAAATAGGACAAGGAAATTTTTAATAAAGGAATCAATAAATTTTTCTGAACATTCATGTTTTTTGCTCTCTTGCAAAAGTTGGCTTAAGGGGTAAGAACGGAGTTGACAAGCAGAAGCAGAGTTCGAGGAGTGATAGAATTTTGGCTGCATTAAAAGTCCCTAGGTTCCTACAGTTTCTAAGACTGCATATCATGTGGAAAATCATCTTGCAGTAAAGAAATCTCTTTTTATTCTAAATTTATTTTAACATAGCCCCAGATTTCTAGATAAAGTGACAGACTCTAGTCCTAAAAATTATCTTTTATCTGTGTCAAAAATGTTCTCATGTTTTTATGCCTGTCCTCAGTAGCTACATATCTAGTTTCCCCACGAAGTTGTGGACTTTATTGAACAGATATAGAGAATTAAACAAAGACTACTAACTAACCCAGCAGATTATACATATTTAAAGTCTCATTGTAGAAATTGGCTCACATATAGCTAAGGATTCCCTTTACTTCTCCCAAGTCAGTATTATTCAAAACCACAAAGATCATTAGCTCTAACTTGACATAGACAAGATAGTCACATTACAAAATGGATTTTAATTTCTCTGACTTTGGTTATTTTGGGGTGTGTTGGAAAGAATTAGTACTTAGGGATTACTTCTATCTCATGGTTGCACATAATAATGCTTGGGGAACTGTGCAGTGATGGAATTAGATCAGCCTGTCTTTTATAAGTAAAGTACCTCTACTCTGTACTATATTTTCAGTTCTTCTGTGCTTTATAAATATAGGTTAAAACCCTTAATATCCTTGATTTCTTGCCCAGAATATTAAGTTATTATTAAGTTAAAATTATTAAATTAAAATCTTGACTATGGCATTTACAGAATAACCACAGATAAGTATCTTTATGAGCCAGTTATACCCCCTAAAAGGGGGGAGATAAAAAAGCTAAAGAAACTAATATCTATCAAGTGCTTAAAGTGGATGTTTTGAGTATAAAAGATGCTTAGTAAATATTCTTTTATGAGTCAATGAAACATTACTTAGTAGTACCTTTCACATGTAACACCCTGTATTTATGTTGAAGAAGTTTGTCAAAGCTTAACTTTCAAATATCAAGAGTGAGTAAACATAACCTCTAAAAAGAAAAACATTTCAAAAGATTATTTAAGAGATACTGAAAACAGAATTAATAATTTCAAATAATTCCATGGAAAATGCACTTATGAATAGCAAAGTAACAGTGACTGGGGTTTAGGAAGTATTAGAGGAAGCAAGAATAGGAATTCCTGAAATGTCTATGTTTAAGATAAAGATATTTCTAAGACTTACCATGTTCTGAGTACTAAGAATTAAGTTTATATGAGAAGTTTAAAGGACATTAAGGACATAATCTCTTTGGTTCAAGCTTTTTTGAAATAAAGGGCAAACACATTGTACCACAGGGTCCAGAAATCTGAAGAGCAACTGTGATCTATTTTATACCAAATATGAGAAAAGACTCTATTAGTATTACATTGCAGATAAAATGCAGGAAACATAGCTCAAAAATGAGTTGATCTGGTAGAATGCTAACTCTGCTATAGTTAACTAAGCTTTCATGTTAGGGAAGTGAAAGGCAAAAACTTAATCTTTCTAAAGCCCAAAAGTGTTATAGATGTTTCAGAGCAATTATTATCATTTTTCTTTTTTTTTAAAGCAATGATTGAGAAAAATGCACAGAAACTGATATATTCGAATGTTATATATTTGTTTGTTTTGACTTTTGACCACTTCATACATTTTGTTCATTTCCCTAACTTTAGAGTGCCAGGAATCTGTCACTGCAATCTATAAACTTCTAAAAGATGATGCATATATAAGTGATATTTGTATCTCTCTGACATAGAAGATACTTTTTATAAATATGAATGATTTCTTTTAAAACTTCAGATAGTAAAGAAAAAAATGGATTGGTTTGTTTGGAAGACCACACCAGTAGAACTTAGGACTTATTCCTGGCTCTGTGCTCAAAGTTCAGCAATGCTCATGGCAAATGTCTTAATCTCTGTTTATATCATGGGCACAAACTTCTCTATTTGAGGGGAGGTTTTTCAAAAAGTGCGCATGGTACCTGGGGGCAAGTAGTGATTATACTCAACAATTGGACCAGAACATTCAATACATAGGATGTAGTTTGGTACTGTTAAACTCTATAGTGTCTGTGCCAGGAATACCCTGGTGCTATTTGGTGGAGCCATGCAATGGTGAAAAATTAAACTCAGGTCCTTCCGCAATTAAGATAAATACTTCTAGCCTCTAATATATACTAGCCACTGGATTTCTATGTTTTTGTTTGTTTGTTTTTGTTTTTGTTTTTTGGGCCACACCCAGTGACACTCAGGGGATACTCCTGGCTATGCACTCAGAAATTGGTCCTGAGTGTCACTGGGTGTGCCCAAAAACAAAAACAAAAACAATATGAGACGCCGGGGGATCAAACCATGGTCTGTCCTAGGTCAGTGTGTGTAAAGCAAAAGTCCTACTGCTTGTGCCATCACTCCAACCCCTAGAACTATGTGTCTTTTAATTCTTGTTCCTTGTGGGCAATTTTTGATTTGTTTAAGGGCAACTCTCATAGTAAGTAGTCAACGTGTCACTTCCATAAAGCTACATAATTTATTTTTTGAAGTGTACTTTTTTTTTTTACCTATTGACCACATCTAAGAAAGTATGTTCTCACAATTTATTTTTTGTTTTGTTTTGTTTTGGGGGACATACCCACTGGTGCTCAGAGTTTTCTCCTGGCTCTGCACTCAGATATAATTCCTTAAAGTATTGGGGGGACCATGTGGGATGCCAAGGATCAAACCCAAACTGGTCATGTTCAAGGCCTTATCCACTGTACTATCTCATTCCTCTCACAATTTCGAACTGATGGGCAGTTCAACATGGTAATTTACATTTATAGAAAAAGTATAAAAGGTGTTCTTAAAAATGCAGTTCCTTTAAGCAATAATATTCAGAACTTTTTTTGGGGGGGCACACCCAGTGACGCTCAGGGGATACTCCTGGCTATGCCCTCAGAGGTCGCTCCTGGCTTGGGGGACCATATGGGAAAAACGGGGGATCGAACCGCAGTCCGTCCTAGGCTAGCACAGCCAAGGCAGGCACTTTACCTCCAGCGCCACCACCCGGCCCCTACAAACTTTTAGCTTTTTTTTATTTTAAAGAGCATATATCACATAGTTGACATCGTTGGTTATTATACATTTATTTTCAGGCAAGAGGGAGAGAAATCACTAAAAAATTAAAAAAAGAAGAAGAGAAAGAAAAAAGAAGGAAAATAAGAGTAGAGCAACAAGTAATTTTGTGAAAATTATTGAATCTCCAAAGAAGCCATTAAGTTATTGTCAGAAGTCTTAGTAAACTCTTATTGCTAGCAGACCATTCTGTTACTTTATTTGTTTCTGAACATTAGGTAGCTTCAGATTCACAGTGACATCTAAATTATTGTGTTTCTACAGTATAACATTATTAAATAAAAATGATGTTGTTGCGACAGTGTGTTCTAGGGATTCCAAACACTACTGCAACTTTTGTGGGATATGTTTTCAGCTTCCTAGCCTTCTGATAGTAGAAGGCAGGGGGGTGGGGAGAGAGGTAACTACATTTATTCCCCAAAATGCCCTGGTGATATCAGTCCAAATACCGACTTACCTAGTGTCTTGGTCAAATTGGTGTTACCATAGAGAGAAGTAGAGGAGTGGTGAAGTAGTGATTGTGGGTGATGGGTACAGCAGGCATGGCTTTGGCAGGGCTTGGGACTTACTCCCCCTCCTGAGACTGCCAGCTTTCAGCAGAGTGACTGATGTATCCATGATTTTTAACAGCTTTGTTTACATTTCTTTCGAGAACAGAGTGAGTCTATAGAACTGGCTGTCAGAACTTTTAGCTCTTTTAGAAAGTGTAGACTTTGATTTGACTTGATTTGATGTTCTTAATAGATTGTCGTGCAAGTAAGTCTTATTAGACTGTCCCGGAGACAGGCAAAGAAATCCAAATATGCTATTTGTGTACACAAAAACATTCATTCAGTAGAACACATTAGGTAAACTTCTGAAGGATTTAAGATCAATGAAATGAAGTTAGTGGAAGATTGGTACAAATGAGAGCCATACTGTAGCCATCACGCACTTATCTAAAAGCTCATTGTAGATCCTGTCTCATCCTAAGCATTTAAAATTTTTTGAATAATATCTTTATCTAAGCACCATGATTACACACATGTTTGTAGTTGGGTTTCAGTCATCAAAAGAACACCCCCCCCCTTTACCAGTACAATATTCCCACCACCGATGTCCCCTATCTCTTTCTTCCTCCACCCCCTGCCTGTATTTGAGACAGGCATTCTACTTCTCTCATTCATTAACATAGTAATGATAGTTGTTAGTGTAGTTATTGCTCTAACTGCACTCACCACTCTGTGGTGAGCTTTATATCATGAGCCAGTCCTTCCAGCCCTCATTTCTATTATCTGTGGGCATTATTACAACAACATCTTTTATTTTCTTAAAACCCATAGATGAGGGGCCAGGGAGACAGCATGGAAGTTTGCCTTTCATGCAGAAGGATGGTGGTTCAAATTACGGCATCCCATATGGTCTCCTGAGACTGCAAGGAGCGATATCTGAGCATAGAGTCAGGAGGAACCCCTGAGTGCTGCCAGGTGTGACCCAAAAACTAAAACCAAACAAACAAACAAAAAACAACAACAAGCGAAAAACAAAAACTGTAGATGAGTGAGACTATTTTGTGCTGTCTCTCCCTCTGACTTATTTCACTCAACATAATAGTTTCCATGTCTAGGCAGTTTTTTTAGTTTTACAGTATTAAAACTATAAATAAAGTAACTAACAATGAATTTTTGTGTGTATAGAATTTGTATTAAATTAAACTTTAAAGTGCATTTTATCCTTAAGTTTTCACCCCAAAAGTGAGATAGGTAGATCTTATCACCCCCAGTACATATGCCAATGAGAAGACTATTGCTTAAAGACATAATAGACTGTGCTCTGAAGTTTAGTTAGACAGCTCTTTTCTTCTTAGCTATTTATATAAGGAATGCATGTGTTTCCAGGAACATGAACTGTTCTTGCACTTTTCCACTTATATCCTCTCAAATGTCATTTACTCTAAAAGTCTGAATTCTCGAACACTATTGAGCTACTCCTGTTTTCTAGGTACCAGGTATCTCTTCTGAATTTGATTTATAAAATTTCCAAAGTAAGTGAGTAAGGTCTTCTCTGGGACACTTTGTACATATCTTATTATAATTATTTGTCAGTCAAGATACACAGAATTATCACAAACTTTTATTAATCCCAGGAGCAATCTAGGACTCAAGAGATGGCTCAGGAGTTAAGGCACATGACTTGCCTACAGTTGATCCTGGTTTGATCCTCAGAACCACAAAGTCTGACAAGTCTCCTGACAGGTCCCCAAGCATTATCATATGTGATTAAAGAGGAGTCTTAGTGCTGCTGAGGTGGCCCCAGAACTTCTAGAATTGTAGGCCTTGAACAGCAGTACTTCTTCTGGCCCTCCATAGAATTAATGAAACGATTAGCTGAAAATCACTGTGAAGGCCTCTAGACTCCTTAAGAATAAGTTGGGAGTAAACCACATCTTCCCCCAAAAAAGTACTTTTGGGGGAGCCATGCAATGGTGAAAAATCAAACTCAGGTCCTTTCACAATTAAGATTTAGCAATTAAGATGACATTCCAAAATTCTACCTATTTAATACTTTCTTAGAGATTTAAAGATTGATGTTTCTCCAGCTACAGTATGGGAATTCTGATGGAATAATATAAATATGCTATACCCATTTCTGAGCTAGGATTCATTTAAATATAGACTAATAAGAATAACAGGTGGAAAGGCTGGAGCTGTGGTGTGGAGCAGCAAGGCATTTGCCTTGCCAGCTCTAGGCTCTAGCTAGGAAGGACCGCAGTTCGATCCCTTGGCATTCCATATGGTCCCCCAAGCCAGGAGCACATAACCAGGAGTAACCCCTGAGCATCATCAGGTGTGACCCCCCAAAAAAACAAAAACAAAAACAAAAGAATAACAGGTAGAGAGGGAAAGAAAAGAGAGAGAAGAAGAGAAATAGAGAGACTAATTTTTTTCTGAAATATGTAGCCAAATGGACACATATGACATGGAACCTAGGCATGCTTAAATTGTTTTATTATTAGGGACAGAATATCCTAGAACCATTAAAATTACCAGGTAAAACAGATAGACGTGTCTAAAACTTCAAAGATTAGGTTCATAATGGCATTACTTCAGTAGTTAGAATCTCTGGATTTTTCTAGTATCTGAGACAAGAAAGGTTTTCTATTAAGTATGGTCACCCCTGGGGCTGGAGAGATAGTATGGAGGTAGAGTATTTGCCTTAGACGCAGAAGGACAGTGGTTCCAATCCCGGCATCCCATAGGGTACCCTGAGCCTGCCAGGAGCTATTTCTGACCATAGAGCCAGGAGTAACCCCTGAGCGCTGCTGGGTGTGACCCAATCCCCCCCCCCCCAAAAGTATGGTCACCTGGATTTCATTGTTCAAACTATATGTAATTAACCCTCACAACAACATGGCTGTTACCTTTGTATAGAATCTTTCTCCCTATCTGTTTTTCTTTATTCCCATCATGGAGTAAAAGGAATGGAGTCCAAAGACCTGTCTTCAGGGCCTGCAAGAGGTCTCAAAGTCTGGAGTGCATGGCCAGCTTTTATGAGGCCCTGATATAATACTCAATGTTGTTTGCCTTCTCCAAAAACAGCAAGGAGAATCCCCTAAAAATAAATAAACAATTGAGTTTATGCTAATTTTCTGTACCTTCTTGTTACAAATGTTGAATAAGTAAATATCCCGCAGTGCATATTTACAAGCCATGATAAAAATTATATTTAACCTAAAGGCTTTTTTGGAGACTCAAATAAAATGATGATTATGAAATAACAAGAAGTACTAATTATCTTTCAGAAGAGTGCTAAATTAATCTAAAAATTATTGTCATGCCCCATCTCCCTCATTTGTTCTAAATGTACAGAGATCTGGTTATAAATCAATAGCCAAGTAAAAGCAAGAAAGCTCATATGCAAATAGGTCATAGGTAGAATAAAGCACTTCAAGTTTCCAACTGTCATAATTATTTTTATGTTAGAGCTGATTTAATGCACAGTGGAATAGACCAGTGAATAAAATCATTTCAGCACTAAGAAGCAAACTAGAATATTAAGAGACAGAATTTGTACATTGTGATTGATCATATTAAAATAATTTAGTTCAAAGTAGGCATCATTATATCTCATCTAGAATTTCCTCCTAATGTGAGGAAATGTTTCTGCACGGTAAATTTGCTCAATTTCACAGCAGCTGTTTCTGAGCTGGAGCCCCTAGGAGCTCCCTTGGGCTGAAATGCTGGGGATTCTGGGAGCTGGACAGTGTCTTTTGGACCTTTCCACAGTGGGTACACACACCTTTGACTTTCCTTCTTGACTAACTTCTACCAGACCCAGTGCTAGTGTTTTGAGGAAATGCAGTATGGCTGCACAAACAAGTTCAAAGCCAGCTCCATTTTTCTGTTCTCAACAAATCGAGCTATATAAACATAGAAACAGCATTCAAGAGTACTTTCCCCTTTAGAGCTGAATTCGCTCTGATTGCCCCATCTTGTGGAAGAAAGGAAAATAACCAATATTTTGTTTCCTTTGGGAAAAGGCCCCAGAAGAGTAAATTCAGCCCATCTATCTTTTTGTATTTCTTTATTGGTCTATAATCTCTTCTCTTTCACATGATAAATCTCAAGTAGTTTCTTCTGAAGAAACTGCAGAATTTCTTATATATTTATTGCTGGATCACCTCTCGTAATGAAAAAACATATACATGATGATTGCATTCACAAAAATCTGGGAGAAATTCAGGCCCAAGTCAGACCATCTTGGTGCAACTCTGTCAGCCTTCTGAACTGTTTCTGGAACCTGGAATTTAAGCTACCTCAAATTTCTCTTCTACTCCTATCTTGCCAATTTTGTTTGGTTTTGAATTATATATGTTGGTGCTCTGGGCATACTCCTAGATATGTGCTCACTGATCACAAACTGATATTGCTGAGGAAACCTTATGTGATGCCAAGGACTGAGTCAGGTTGGCAACATGGAAGCCAAGCACCCTATCCAACTCCAGTATTATTTCTCTAGTCCCCACACTGTCACTACTTTTTAGTGAAGTGAAGTTTATTCAGAGAAAAATGGCCTAAAACACATTTATATTTTTTTACTCTCCAGTTTCTAATTTAATAACATATCAACTTATATATTTTAGCTTCATTATGGTTGTTTTAGATTTAAAAAAATCTGCTCTATACAAGTCAAAGAGTGGTTTTTGGGCCACACCCAGTGCCGCTCAGGGGTTACTCCTGACTATTCTCTCAGAAGTTGCTCCTGGTATGCACGGGGGACCATATGGGGAACCGGGGGATCGAACCGCGGTCCGTCCTAGGTTAGCACAAGGCAAGGCAGGCACCTTACCTCCAGCGCCACCGCCCGGCCCCACAAGTCAAAGAGTGATAACAAAACATTACAAGGCTATTTGTCGCCAGACAAATATATCAGTGCTTTTTGACAATTCTGTGAAAGGAAGTTAATGACCATAAAGAGGTTGAGTCTGACTTTTCTTGATGAAGGGATATTTGTGTGAAGATTTGAAGAAATAGGAGATAACATTACTAACAGTACTTGTGTTTTACAGGAATGTAGGTCTAGAGTGTCTTTAAGGATATAGAGGAAAATGTTTCCCAAAAGAAGGTACAAGACTAAGGCCAGTTTATAGCAAACTTAAGAACACGTGAATAGGGGCTGGAGAGATAGCATGGAGGTTGAACATTTTCCTTGTATGTAGAAGGATGATGGTTCAAATCCCAGCATCCCATATGGTCTCCTGAGTCTGCCAGGAGCGATTTCTGCGTGTAGAGAGCCAGTGGTAACCCCTGAGCGCTGCCGGGTATGATCTGAAAACAGAGAGAGAGAGAGAGAGAGAGAGAGAGAGAGAGAGAGAGAGAGAGAGAGAGAGAGAGAACATGTGAATGACATGACTGATCACACACATTACTTGCCTTTCATGAAGAATTATCCATTTATCAAACAAGACCAACCAAATCTCACTCTCCTCTGTCCTAGACCACAACAGTTGCCACAAAGGGCTGAAATCAGTGCTTTCTGGATTTCTCCATTTTATTTTGTGACGAAATATGGTCAGGGTTTCTCTGTCTATCCTAGCTTTAGGCTTATAGCTTTATCCTTAGAGCAATGCTGCATAATTTCTCAAATTAGTTTCTTTACAATAGGGTCCTAACATTGATTCACTTGCTAAGGGTGTTTGTGTGCTTATGTATAATGACTTGACTCCAGCTCTGACAGAGAAGCTTGCCTCCTCAAGCAGAAAGTTGCACAACACTGACATCTGGTGCTTGTGTGCAGTTTGTGATTGTTCAAGTCAGAGGAGGCCCTGGAGACTAGCTCACATTGCATACGGTAGTGAGACTAAATGTTTAGAGATATTGGGCAGATGCCTGAGTACTCATATCCCTTGAACCTTTTGTTTTGAAATTTTCTTGATTTTTAAGTAAGATTCATGAATATAAGGCTAACTTCAATTAATATAATGCTAATTTTCTTACAATCAGTATTTTTCAATTGAACGTAAGATTCCCATAGCTAAAAGTAAGGTTCTGGGAGTCGAAGAGGTGATACAATAGACAGGGTGCTTGCATTGCACATAACAGCCTAGGAACACATGTGCTGCTCTTGCAAGCACCACTAGTAGTGATCTGAGAGGTCACTGCAGAGTCAGAAGTCAGCATTGAGATATGCTGAAAAAGAAAGAGAAATAAATAAGAAAGAAAGAAAGAAAGAAAGAAAGAAAGAAAGAAAGAAAGAAAGAAAGAAAGAAAGAAAGAAAGAAAGAAAGAGAATGAAAGAAAGAAAGAAGAAAGGAAGGAAGGAAGAAAGGAAGGAAGGAAGGAAAGAGGGTAAGAAGAAAGAAAAAAAGAAGAGAAAAAAGAAAATATGTTTGTCATTCAGACTTATCTGCTTTAACATACATCTTCATGTATATTAAAAAAGCAGTAATAAAAATGTGTGAAGACTCAAGGGAGAAATGTAAATACTACATTTATTGCAATGCCTCGTACATCAAAAGTTAACAATGCATCATTGAACTTTGAATATACCAAAAATTGTTTCATTCCTGATTTTTTGTTGTTGTTGTTGTTGCTGTTGGTTTTTGGGTCACACCCAGCAGCGCTCAATGTACTCCTGGCTCTACACTCAGAAATCGCTCCTGTCAGGCTCAGGGGACTATATGGGATGCTGGGATTCGAACCTCTGACCTTCTGCATACAAGGCAAACACTTTATCTCCATGCTATCTCTCTGGTCCTCATTCCTGATTTTTT